>CM035413.1:191350903-191358403 GCA_020310875.1 Ceratopteris richardii | reverse complement strand
CCTTGGTTTTACCAAGGTTCACAGATAACCCTCTGTGTCTGAAAGTCATCTAGGCCATGTAGATGATGCTGTGGACCTTCTGCATACTCTGAAACCAATACAATATCATCAGCGTATAAAAGAATATGGACAGTGGACCCGCGTACCTCAATGCCATCTCCCCCCTACTGTTGTATGAAGTCCACTATCTCATCAATGTAGAGACCAAAGAGGGTGAGTGAAAGAGGGCATCCTTGCTTCACCCCGATAGTGCTAGCAAGTGGATCAGATAAGCCCCCTGGACATCTGACTCTACCAGATACTCTCTCGTATAAGGCGTAGATCCCCCATATCATCTCCTCCGGAGCTCCGATGTCAAGTAGTCGTCTGAAGAGTCGATCCCTGGGAACAGCGTCAAATGCTTTGCGGAAGTCCACAAAGCAACAATATAATCTCCTCTTCCTCACCCTTGCCTGGTCGATCAGGCATCTCAGAGTGAAGATGTGGTCAATGGTAGAGTAATCTCGTCTGAAACGAATCCTATCCTGGAGCCTTGATGCCCTTCCTCTCAGCGAGAGTACTCAACTGTGTCTCTAGTACCGCCCCATATAACTTGGCCAGTATAGGGCCAATCATGATCGTATGGTATGTAGCTGGATCCATAGTATGACCTTACTTATGAATGGGCACTATGGTGTGCTCAGTCCATGAGTCTGGGAACCCTTCAACCAATGCATGGTTGAAGAGATGGGCAATGAGCGGTGCGAGAGTCGTGCCTCCATAGATGAGGTGCTCTGCCTGTAAACCGAAATGATCATGGGCCCTGCCATGCTGAAGCCGGGCAATAGCGCGTCCCACATAGTGGGTGTGAAGAAGTCAGAGGTAGTAGGACGTGAGCTCTGCGGTCTGGGAATGGGAGGCTGGTATGGGATCTCGTATAGGCTCCGTGCATAGCTATGCCAAGTGCTCGGGTCTCGGATAGGTGTCTACTGTCTCCTCTCTCTCAAATGTCGCCATGCCACTACACTGTCTAGACTCATGAGCAAATGGTAAATATCCCAATACCTTCTCTCCTCCCAATCTCGCCATTTGCGGCGAGTAAGGCTTTGCATGCGACACTGTGCCTGTGTGTGTGTAATATCTCCTCTATGCTCTAAAATCCGTAGGTGCTTCCGTAGCTCACGACAATCTGCATCATACCAACGGTTCTGGGGCATGGATCCTGTGCGTGGAGGGTGCATATGTGTGCGGTGTGGGAAGCTGCGGAGAGCTGAGTCCTGTAGGATGGTGGTGATCTGTGATGTAAGTGTGTCCAAAGGTGAGAATGGATCGAGGGAGAGTAGGCGGGTGTGTAAATGGTGTGCATATGCCATAAACGTGTGAGAGCTCGTGTGTGAAGTGTATCGTGGTGTGTCTCAGTGGGTGAGGGAGGGTCTAATGGAATCGGAGATGAGAGTGTGAATGTGATAAATGTGTGGCCAGCACCAAGTGGGCGTCGTCCAATACTAAGTGAAGGGATGAGTGAAGCTCGAGAGGTAGTACCCAAAATGTAGTCGACTGCGCTCTCACCTCCCCCGTGAGGGAAGCAAGTAAATCCGCCCGAACCTGGCCAACGATTCATCCCGTTATATATAACGAGATGATGTCGGCTGCCTAGCTCGAGTAGATGTCTGCCATAGCTGGTGGTGTCCTGACCCGTATCTGCCGATGCTCTGCTGGTGCTAATCTCATCTGGGTCTCTGGCCCTCATGAGATATGGGTGATCCATGTCGTATGCCTCGCACTGATGCGACTGAGTGCGACCATTGAAGTCCCCCATAAGGAAGACTTCACCTAGTGTGCTGTAATGTAGTATCTCATCTGAAAGCGCTGTGTATGGTGAGTCTCTATCTCTGATGGTCCCCCAAGATCCTGTCCTGCGTATCGAGATCCGCGTGGTGGGAAGTAGCATATAGCAATGTAAATCCAGCTCCCTTGTGCTATCTCCATGCGAACCCACATGTATCGTGCTTCCTCATCTCTACCTATAATATGGATCCGGCTCTGTATCTCCTGTCGAAATACGATGGCCACTCCTCGCGATCCTCGCGCTGTACTCTGTTTCGTCGTGGTCCTGAATGAAGATTCCCAATGAAAACCTGCAATGTGTGGTAGACCTCTCTCTGGGCTCTCGTGTGTCTCTATGATGCACGCAAAGTCATGTGATGCTAGGATCTCCTCGACTCTGTCTGGTCGCGTCCAGAGTGCCCTGTTTCAGTTCCACATTGCTCCTCTGAGTGGTGTCTCCTTATGTAGTGATGTCTCATAGGCCGCGTGGCCCTATTTGATAGGGCGTCCATCTATGAAGACCTTACCCCCACGGTAAAAGGCCTTCCTCCCCTCTCGGCATGCCTGGAGTATATGTGGCATGCAAGCGCGTCGGTGTGCAACCTGCATCCGCGTGAGGTCCTCGTCCATGTAGAGGGCGCCGCCGGGTAATCCACGTAGTACTGATCGACGTCTAAAAAAGACGGTCCGTGCCTCCTCAGAGCTCATCTTAAGGATGAGTGCTCGCAAACGCGATGTATCCCTCCCAACCCTCCATGCGCCTGTGAAAGGCATGCTCTCATATCCAAGACGGGGGCAAATGTCCGTGGCATCGGCCTCCGGTGATGCCCCTTCGGGTAGGCTTGTAATCCGAATGTGAAGTCTACGAGTGTGTCGAAGCCTCTCCTCCTCAAGTATATCCTGGACTCGTGTGAGCTCTTCTTTCTGCACGTCTTCCATAACTTCCTTCTTAACCCTTTTGTGTACTACATCCACCCACGACTCTCGAGAAGATTCTACTTCCCTCTTGATTTCCTTCTTTATTTCTTCTTTGAGTGTCTCCACGTTGGAGATCTCCCCCTCTTCTTTCATGTGCTCATAAGCTGTCCTCCAATTGTCTCGTTCTTCTGTGAGAGTCTTCACTTGTTCTTCGAGTCCTTTGACTTTATCCATTACTTGTTCTTCGAGTCCTTTGAACTTTTCCATCATTTTTCGTATCTCCATATTGAGGTTGCAGTGTGCTTCCTTTTTGGCCTCTTTGAGGGCTTTAGCGATAAGTTCGTCCACTTCCCTCCGGTCCATGGGAGCCATTTTCAGAGGTTAGGTTTAGAGAGAGAGAGAGAGAGAGAGAGAGAGAGAGAGAGAGAGAGAGAGAGAGAGAGAGAGAGAGAGAGAGAGAGAGAGAGAGAGAGAGAGAGAGAGAGAGAGAGAGAGAGAGAGAGAGAGAGAGAGAGAGAGAGATTCTTAGGGTTTGGGATTAGGGTTAAATTAAGGGTTGAGTTCTCAAGTTAAGGTTAGGGTTCAGGTTCGGTCTAGGGTTAGGGTTAGGGTTAGGGTTAGGGTTAGGGTTAGGTTTAGGGTTGCACATACTTTAGAGGTGTGTCTCGGGCAGGTCAGGGTTGGGTTGGGCAGCGGGGCTGTTTAGGGTTTAGGGTGGGTGGGCATAGGTTGACGAGGCTACAACGGCACGCGACGGGCATAGATGTGGCTAGATCCTCGATGGGGAGCTCGGCGACCTCGATGGATGCACAGACAGCGAGGTTTCAGGCGCGGACTGGGCAGCGACCTCGACCTGCAGAGAGCAACGAGCTCGACGGATGCACAGACGGGGAGAGTTTAGGCGACGGGGAGGGCAGCGGGCTCGACCTGCACATAGCAGGGGGCTCGACCTCGACCTTCAGAGAGCTCAACCTCGACGATGCTTGCGGGTAGGGCAGCGAGCTCGACGATGCTGGCGGGCAGGGCAGCAAGCTGGACGGCAGAGAGAGAGAGAGAGCTGGCGGGCAGCAAGCTCGACGGCAGAGAGCTCCTGGCGGGCAGGGCAGGGGGAGAGAGAGAGAGAGAGAGAGAGAGAGAGAGAGAGAGAGAGAGAGAGAGAGAGAGAGAGAGAGAGAGAGAGAGAGAGAGAGAGAGAGAGAGAGAGAGAGAGAGAGAGAGAGAGAGAGAGAGAGAGAGAGAGAGAGAGAAAGAAGAAGAAGAAAGTCATATTAACGTCTTCTGGAGGCCAAACTTGGCCTATGAGACAAAAACCATGTACAAGTGTAGTAACCCTGTGTGGAAGATAAAATGAAATAAAAGGTATATCGCTACACAAAGCTATATAGGGCTGGAAAAGGCTGGGGAGATGTGGCTCCGACTCTGCAGATAGTGGCCACCTAATACATGGGGGGATCCAAAATGTGAGTAAAACGCCCTAGCGACAAGTGATGGGTGGAGGTGGGTGTAGTATGTGGTACATCGGTGGTGGTCTGAGTGCCTCCTGAAGGAAGACCACCCAGGGGGTGGTGGTACGCCTATGCTCCATCATGTGGTCGTAGGCAATCCTGATGCGTGAGACATCCTCCTGATATAGTCGTGGTCGACGATATCCGCCCATGCGTGGTCGGCGCCGTGCTCTCTGTGCTTCTGCCTGGTGGAGAGTGAGCCCTATAGATGGACCTCTATGATGTAGCTCAACTCGCTGAAAGAACTGGGTAATGGTCTGCTGGGTACTCACCCGTGGCTGATGTATGTACTGTAGTGACCGCTCTCGCCTCTCGTATGCTGCTGTGAGAAAGCATCCCAAGCGTCTCTGGTCTCCCATAGTCATGCACAGCTGGAATGACTCCTCGATCTGGAACTGTGCTCGTAGGTCTAAGTATGCTGGACATCTGATAACAAAATGCTCCTCACTCTCTACCTCTGTCTGGCATACTGGGCACCACCTCTCCTCACGGGGGACTCCCCTGGACCGACCCCTCTCAATCTCGAGCTGATGTGATGAAACCCGGAGCTGCCCAATGACGACTCGTAGGTGGTGGGGAAGGTAGGTCTGCATGTATCTCGGAATCTCGATGAAGCCCGTGCCTGATATATGTAGAAAATGCTCGCGGTAGTAGAGCATTTTCGGTGGCAATGTACCCCTAGGGCTCACCCATGTCCTCTGTATGTATGTATGCCATATCTCCTGACGAATGATCCTATTCCTCTCTTGATGAGAGAGCGAGTAGGTGGGTGCATGAGAGTCGTACTGTAGTGGTGGTAGCCTGTCTATGTCAAAGCCATGGTGGGCAAGCCAGTCTCGTGTCTGTGCATACCATGAGGAGGTGTCGCCTGCTAATGCCATATCACGTGATGCCTCGAAAGCACGATAAGCAATACGCTCTGTATCCATGCTCCGAAGTCTGTGTAATAGGCATATTGTCTGGAATAGTGCCTCAACTAGCATCGGTGGTGCAGCGAGCTCTGCTCTAATGATGTCATGTGGTACTGAAGGCTTACTGCGGATAAGTCTGGCAATCATGAGGATCTGTGGCCTCTCTAATGCTGTCCATACTGATGTAGCTAATCCTGGTCCCCATATGGCTGCCCCATACATGAGCGCTGGCGTAACCAAAGTGTCAAAGAGCCACCCCTTTGTGCGGGGCTCCTGAAAATATGCCTGGTGGCACTGTCTCTCCATCAAAGCTAGTGCTGCGTACCCACGTGTGATGCAGTCACGGGCTGCCTGAGCCATAGAGAAGACTCCTGATGCTGCTGTAAATGTCACCCCCAAGTAAACATATGATCCGACCACCTCGATCGGTCCACCTGCAGCTGTGAACAAACTATGTCTGCGTACCTGTGCTGATGTATGAAAGATCAAGACCTTGGTTTTACCAAGGTTCACAGATAACCCTCTGTGTCTGCAAAAGTCATCTAGGCCGTGTAGATGATGCTGTAGGCCTTCTACAGACTCTGAAACCAATACAATATCATCAGCGTATAAAAGAATATGAACAGTGGACCCGTGTACCTCAATGCCATCTCTCCCCTGCTGCTGTATGAAGTCCACTATCTCATCAATGTAGAGACCAAAGAGGGTGGGCGAGAGAGGGCATCCTTGCTTCACCCCGATAGTGCTAGCAAGTGGATCAGATAAGCCCCCCTGGACATCTGACTCTACCAGATACTCTCTCGTATAAGGCGTAGATCCCCCATATCATCTCCTCCGGAGCTCCGATGTCAAGTAGTCGTCTGAAGAGTCGATCCCTAGGAACAGTGTCAAATGCTTTGCGGAAGTCCACAAAGCAACAATATAATCTCCTCTTCCTCACCCTGGCCTGGTCGATCAGGCATCTCAGAGTGAAGATGTGGTCAATGGTAGAGTAATCTCGTCTGAACCCTGCCTGTCCTAGAGCCCTGATGCCCTTCCTCTCGGCGAGAGTACTCAACTCTGTCTCTAGTACGGCCCCATATAACTTGGCCAATATAGGGCCAATCATGATCGTCCGGTATGTAGCTGGATCCTTAGTGTCACCTGACTTATGAATGGGCACTATGGTGTGCTCAATCCATGAGTCTGGGAACCCTTCAACCAATGCACGGTTGAAGAGATGGGCAATGAGCGGTGCAAGAGTCGTGCCTCCATAAATGAGGTGCTCTGCCTGTAAACCGAAATGATCATGGGCCATGCCATGCTGCAGCCGGGCAATAGCGCGTCCCACCATAGTGGGTGTGAAGAAGTGAGAGGTAGTAGGACGTGAGCTCTGCGGTCTGGGAATGGGAGGCTGGTCTGGGATCTCGTATAGGCTCCGTGCATAGCTATGCCAAGTGCTCGGGTCTCGGATAGGTGTCTGCTGGCTCCTCTCTCTCAAATGTCGCCATGCCACTACACTGTCTCGACTCATGAGCAAATGGTAAATATCCCAATACTGTCTCTCCTCCCAATCCCGCCGTTTGCGGCGAGTAAGGCTCTGCATGCGACGTTGTGCCTGTGTGTGTGTAATATCTCCTCTATGCTCTAAAATCCGTAGGTGCTTCCGCAGCTCGCGACACTCTGCATCATACCAACGGTTCTGGGGCATGGATCCTGTGCGTGGAGGGTGCATATGTGTGTGATGTGGGAAGCTGCGGAGAGCTGAGTCCTGTAGGATGGTGGTGATATGTGATGTGAGTGTGTCCAAAGGTGAGCATGGATCGAGGGAGAGTAAGCGGGTGTGTAAATGGTGTGCATAAACGTGTGAGAGCTCGTGTGTGAAGTGTATCGTGGTATGTATCTCAGTGGGTGAGGGAGGGTCTAAGGGAATCGGAGATGAGAGTGTGAATGTGATAAATGTGTGGTCTGCACCGAGTGGGCGTCGTCCAATACTAAGTGAAGGGATGAGTGAAGCTCCAGAGGTAGTACCCAAAATGTAGTCGACTGTGCTCTCACCTCCCCCGTGAGGGAAGCAAGTAAATCCGCCTGAACCTGGCCAACGATTCATCCCGTTGTATATAACGAGATGATGGCGGCTTCCTAGCTCGAGTAGATGTCTGCCATAGCCGGTGGTGTCCTGACCCGTATCTGCTGATACTCTGCTGGTGCTAATCTCAACCGGGTCTCTGGCCCTCATGAGATGTGGGTGATCCATGTCGTATGCCTCGCACTGATGCGACTGAGTGCGGCCATTGAAGTCCCCCATAAGGAAGACTTCACCTAGTGTGCTGTAATGTAGTATCTCATCTGAAAGCGCTGTGTATGGTGAGTCTCTATCT
>CM035413.1:191063403-191343403 GCA_020310875.1 Ceratopteris richardii | reverse complement strand
AACTCTCGATCCTCTCTTTCACTACTTGCCACACTTCCTAGTGTTGTCTTCCACTTCCACACCTTCTACTTCTTCCTTCCACACAACAACTTACTCCTAAGCCTTGCCTTGAGTCTTCGAACTACTATGGTGCATGTGCTAGTGAACTTCTCTGCGGTATTGATTGCTTTTTGACTTCTCTTCTCCCACATGCAAGATTCTATTCCGGATGTTGGCCAAATTTCTCTGCACACAACATTCTCTACTCCACTTTGCAAAGTATGCTGATGCGTGAATGTGTTCCTAGCCACGATCACTTGGATGAAGTTCTGTGCAAATGCGTATATGCGTCTAACTGCATATGAATATCTATGAATGCGCATGTGAATTTAGTTATGCATATAGATATCTCTTCTCTGATTGCCTCCATGGTCCTTATAGAGTGTGTCGACCTTTCTTTCTCTTCCTCGCGCCTCCATATTGCACTATGATTGTTAGGACTTGTCACTATGGAGACTCTCCTTTTTCCACGGGAGAAGATGTGTAAATATTTGGTGCGTCCTTCAAAAAGGTGTTGCAAGTGGAGAAGGATAGTTAGGAACGTAAAGGACGGGTGTAGTCAATGTGACGGACAACGCAAGGTGCTGTTGGAGTGGATTGGAATTATACTGTTGGAGTGAATTGGAATTATACTGGTACTATATATTGTGGAACAGACACTTGAGGACTGGATCGCGCTTGTCGCCGAAGCCAAGGATCGAAATGGCGAGTCACCGAAGCCGCTAAGGACCGCGAGACTCTAGCCCATCTGGCCCATCGAGATGGCTCAGGAGTATTGAAACCGCTGAACAACGGACCGAAGAGCATCGAAACCGGACTGAAGTTCTACGAAACGTCGCAAGTTGTAGTGCCTACCACCAAGGTTTGCTCCACCCAGAGCGGACAAAATAAAGTTCAGGGAATCAAAAAAGAAAAAGTGAAGAAGAGTCCTAAGGGCTCTTGAGGATTCAAAGAAAGGAGATCAATGAGGGGTTTTGTATGCCATCGAAGTGAAGTTTTATAAAATTTGAAGGCAAATTAAAATGGCTATGTACAAGATAATTGCATTGTCTCTAAGTGCGATACAATTTGAGCCTTGATACATTTACTAATGGTAAAGGCTCATTCTTGAGAATAGCTATGCGGGCTTCTCCTTGACTTAGTAAAGTCCAAATAGGTCCTTGAAGTTTTTGAATACAGTAGTAAATCTCTGTAGGTCGGAAGGTTTTCTTCGCAACCAACTCATGGTGGAGATTAGCTTAGTGTATCCTTCATCGTCTTCCTCTGGGTGGGGTGACTCGAACTATGCGTTCTCACTCTGCAGTGCTTCCTTACCTTTGGTTAGTTGTTTGAACTTGGCCTTTCATCCTTTGGTTAGATGTCTAAACTACTCTCCCATCAATAGCTGTATCGTCACCACCCTCTGAGCGGAAGGTGACATATACAACTTGGTCATCATGGAGGAAGACTTATGTGAGCAAAGAGGGGTATTACCTCTACATTCAAAACCTTTTTCTCTCACAAAAAGATCCTTCCATTAGTAAGAAAAATGCCCATCGGGCCACAATCCCAATCCGGGAGCAAGAGGGAAATACAAGGGGGAAAATCACCCTAGATGACTACTCAAATCCCAGCAACCCTATAACCTGGGGGAGGCAATGTGGGGAGGGGAAAAAAGCCAAGCAGGTGGCCAGTAGCTCCAATGGAGGGTGTTTCCGTGAGTGGTGAAGAAAAGGCCGCGTTTCCAAAGCTGGAGGTAGGCCTGTCGCCACCGGCGGTGCCATTAGAACCCCCTTCAAGGTGATCCAACTGCGCACATAAGGTGTGAGTCAACTCCAGCCATAAGCCCCGCACAATATGAGCCGGAGGAATTGTGCACTGCATCGAAGATGCTCTGGCTTCTCGCCCCCCCAATGAACCACATGGTACGACTACTGATCAACTCCCACTACGGGTCACCCTCGCTGCTCCAAGGAGAGATGTGCAAGTCCTGAGTGGTGTCAACCTGCCCGTCTTGAATCAGAATAACCGTATTGTCAATCTCATGCTCGTAGCCGAGGGCCATGCCAGAGAGAGAGCCCCAAGCAATAGCACCCCAAGTGATGGTCCGAGGCCCATTCGCCAAGTAAGAAGTTCCAAGATCCTCTGCCAAACTTGTTGTGCCAAAGGGAAGTCCCAAAGACAATGCCGCTGTGACTCCAAATTATAACCACAACCCGTACACTCAGGAAGTCGGCCCACATAGCTCAACCACATGCCAACAGCAATGCTCTTGTGGGCAATCAACCATTGAAAGAGGATCACCCGACACGATTGCTTAGCACCCCAAATCTAGTGCCAAAAGATAAGAGAAACTCCTCAGTGAGCCAGCCCCGCCACCAAAACTCAGCGGCAGCGGGCTTGACCGACTGCCGTGCATGCATGATCCTCCACCCAAGTCTAGCAGAATACTGGAAGAAGGGAATAGTGCGGCCCTCCACCAAGGAAAGGGGCACTCCCCTGGGTCCCAAAGGAGACGAGATAATGGCCAAGCCTCCTAGGCCCAAAGATGCCAACCGGAAAGAGTCTGAATGTCTGTCGGATTAGGATCGATGTGCGAGTCTCGACCATGCCTGCCAACCACCCGAATCCAAAGGTACAATCCACAATGATCTCAGGCTCGACCCGAGACCGAATCATCTTCCCTTCATCGCCAATCTCGAAGTAGAGAGTCCCATCCTCAGAGATGCCCTAGGCAGCAATCAAAACCTCGGTCCGAGTAAAGGCCCCAAGCCAAGCAGCATGTGGCTGGAGGTCAATCTGAGTCCCCGAGTCCCTCATGATCGCAACCTTAGCATCCCTAATCATATGAGATGCACTATGCATCCCCATACAACGGTCTTGTGGATGCGCCACCGGAAGACTCTTGAAAATGAGCCACTTCGCCACACTGCGCTCCAGGACTCTGACAAACTCCCCCAGGAAACATGTGGGCGAGAACCAAACATAAACCCTCTCTCAGAGCGGAAGAGGGGGTTTCAAGTAATAGGCTAATGGAGCCTCTCCTCAATACAAGAAGGTGTGAGCTGCACAAGAGCGGGATGAAGCTGCTCCCCAGATCTCAAGATACTGCAAGCAAAACGGTCCTCGCTCTGCCAAGAAAAGCCCGTACCCCTCATCTCAGAGAAAATCCATCTGACCCAAGGTTACTAGGGCCCACCAGTGGCGGGACCAAAGAGTCCAAGCCTCTTCGGAAGAAATTCCTTCCAGGGCTCAGGTTCATGAAGAAGACCTCGCATAATGAACTTGCCGAGCAGGGCATTGCTTCGGAAGACAGGGTCAATGATCCGAATGCCTCCATACTCCAAAGGAAGTGTGAGGACAGCCCGAGCGGGGCTACCATCCCGGTTAGACCAAATAAAATCCCTTATTAGCCGCTAAATCTGGCTAATATAGGAACTCCAGAAGATCCAACAGGAGGTGACATACAACATCATAGCCAAAAGAGCCTGGTTCGCCGCCACAACCTGCCCAACCAGGGACAAATGAGTAGAGCTCCAGTGGAGCAACTTCCTCTCAATGGTCAAAAGGAGGGGAGAAATCTGCTGCTTAGGTGCAAGATCCAAGCCAATATTGCAGCCAAGGTACCTAATTGCCGTACCAGGGGGGGATCCACTGAAAGTGCCCACAAGGACGCCACCTGGGCATATCATCGGAACCAATCCAAAAACCTCAAGACTTGTGCGTGACTCCAGTTAATCCTGGCACCTGAAGCATCACAAAATCTATCTAGGGCATGCTCAAATAGGACCAAATTGGCCTGCCGGCCTTGCAAGTATATGGTAGTGTCATCAACAAACTCAGCATCCAAGAGATACTCATCCCTAACTGGGAGCTTGACACCCTGGAGCCCCGTATCCTGAGCGGACAAGAAAGCGCTCATGGCCCTAGCGAAGAAAAGAAACAGAGTACGAGCCAAGGGGCAACCTTGTCGAATCGATCGATAAATACTAAACCTCTCTCCTCAGCTTCCTGCAACCAAAGCCTGGCTATGGGCAGAGCAGTAGAGGGAAGCAACACCCCTGACCCGGCAAGCAAGAAAGCCCATGCATAATATGGTGTCCTCAAGAAAAGCCCAATCAACGCGATCATAGGCTTTCTCAAAATCCAACGGAAAAAGAGCAAGAGGTTCGTCATGCGTCCTGGCCAGAGAGATAGCTTCCCAGAAAGTGAAGACGTTGTCAAGGATGCTATGACCCTTGACAAATCAGGTTTGGGTAGGATGGATCAGAGACTCAAGAAGCGGCTTCAATCTCAAACTCAGAGCCTTCGCAAGAATCTTGTAGGCAGAGTTGAGAAGTATGATCGGATGCCAGTGTCTGATATCATCCAACTTCCCCCCTTCCTTGGGGATAAGAAAAATCAGACCCTCGGTAAGCAAAGGAGGGAGATGCCCCCCCTCCATGATCTCCTTGAAGGCGAGCCGGATCCCATCCCCAAGAAGCCAGTATCTGAGAAGAAACCCCAGTGAGAGAACACCATCACAAAGACAACTGTCTCGAGCCAAGCCATGCAATGCATCCAGAAGCTCGCTATCAGTGAATGGTGCCAATAGCCCATCCCGCATCTCCTCGGTCACAATACATCTCACATGTTGTAAGACACAATGCCGGCTCTCCTAACAAGTCTTAGTAAGGGGCCTAAGCCCACAATAGGTACGGTAAAAGTTAGTAGCAATATCTCTCAGCTCTCCCAGCTCAGTAGCATAGGATCCATCCAACCGTTGAAGTTTCCTGAGCCCGCTATGCGTTTGATGTGGCCTGACCACGGAAAAGAACTCCCCGGTCATATGGACACACACCTGAGTCCAATGCGATGCCTGCCTATGATGAAAGAAGGAAGACCTCCTGTCCTCAGTCTCCTAGAGCTCCTTCTTTGCTTGGGCGAGATGCATGCCCATCCACTCGCAATTAGGACGCCGCTCCAAGAGCCACTGGAGGGAGGCGATACTCCTGTGGAGGCAACACTCTCTCTCACGAGCACGAGCCAGCCATTGACCACACTCCTCATGCAAAAACACACTAATCTACCGAAGAGAAGGTGCAAGGGACTCAGCCCAGCATCCCTTGTCCCACAAGAGCTGAGACCGAATCTCCTCAATCTGGTTAGTCAGATTCCCATCAAGCTGAATTTTCTCAGGAATGTGCAACGCCGTGGGTGCTCTGGTATCCTCCTCCATGAAAGAGACAACACAGGGGCATGATCTGAAAAGTAGGAACTTTCCAAAATACATGTCCTACCACAATTAGCTAATACATTAGTGACATACATGTGATCAATCCTGGACATGTTCATCGTTCCGATCCTTCCGTTGGACCAAGAGAAATGAAGGCTGCCCTAATCCGGGATGAAACCCCCAATGTGCCATACAACACGCAACCGCAAGGTCATACAAAGTCTCTCCCAAGCCACAAGCTCAAAGCCATGTACATTGGTCTGACCACCCCCTAACGATCCTTAGGAGCCTCAATCATGTTGAAGTCTCCCGCAATACACCAAGCATCAGTAGATGGAGCATCATCTGAAATGAGACCCAAAAGTGGCATGAGCACTCTCATAGTTTGGAGTGTAAAGGGCCATAAATCCATACCTCAAGCCCCTACGCTGCAAGATAAGCCAAATGGCCCTGCCCGGGATAATCTCCCCTTATCCAGAATCGTCGACTGCAATGATTCCCCCACATAAATGCAAACAAGCCACACTGTGAGCCATTGGGCCCATGCCCAACACACCAAAAGACCTCCCCATGCCTCTGCAAAAGCTGCCTACACTTCCGTGTACGGCTCAAGGACAGGTGGTGCTCCTAAAGCATAAGGACATCAATACACCTGCCAACCAAGCACCGATAGAGTTCTTGACGAAGGCGAGCCCTGTAACGTAAAAACTGAGGCCCTCCCAACCCTTGGACATTCCATGAAACAACCCTCATGGAGATGAAGCATACCAAGATGCTGCAGCAGAAGTAATGCAGGCCAGCTTCGAGGCAAGCTTGGTTGGGGAGTTATCCGAGTCCAATCGACCTCGATAGGAAGCGGACTGCTTTGGTGGCACCCTACACAAGTTGAGCCAAGTGAACTCACCTGTCGCCTAGGCCTTCTCTTGATCAAGCTCCTCCTCGTGAATGTACATATAACATGGTGTAGTTCGAGAGGCCACAATCACATATACAATAAGCTGAATCTCCTCAGTACCATGAATGAACATAAACTGAGTGGAGTCCCATGCCCTGATAAACAAGTCAGTGAGATCCAGTTCCCCAAGGTGATGGGAGAACTCGATGACATGTGCCCGGACAAAGCGCAGTGCCTCCTCATGATACCAATCATGCTGTGAGGCCCCGCAAAGAGAAAACGAATGTAGTTGGACTCCGAGACTCAAGAGCCACCGCATGGACCCGAATAGGAGTGGAATGCAAGTATGCCCGTCCACCAAAGAACCTCGAGAACTCATAACCAAAACTTTGCCCCCATAGATGGTAGTCGAAGCTCACCACACCGGGAAGAATAGTTGTCAGGGGAGATGCACCGAGAGAGAGAGGAGGGCGAGGGGGAGACAAATCCTCATGGACCGCCCAAATTATTTGGAAGTCACTATCGAGGGATCATCGAGGGCCAAGAGGCGTAGAATCTGAAGGCCGAATAGGCCTAGGAGGGGTGGACAACCTAGAAGAGGAGACATGAGGAGCAAGAAACATAGTCGAGGGCTCTGGAGAAGACGCCGAAGCAATATCACAAGCCGGAGGCATCGGGACAATGCTCGGGTCCACGGGGCAATCCTCCTGAAGAGTGCTGAAGCGGTTCCCGATGGGAACACACCTCTACTGGTCCACAGGATGGGATTGTCGACCAAACTGACACCGACGCCCAGGCTTGCCAACATGTGCCCTGCAAGGAGGGAGTTGTAGCCGCCGAAACACTAGAAGGCAGAGGAGACCTACCCCCAACCGGAGCTTGCCGGAGGTCTGAGCAAGCTAAAGGAGGGGGGGAGGGCGGGGGAAGTGGGCTATGCATGATTATGTGTAGCCGCCAGCCCAGTGGGTTGTTTGGGCCTCCTCATGGCTCGCGAGGGGCACGCCTTCGCGAGGTGACCAACCTTGCGACATGCAAAACACTGATTTGGAAGGCCCGAGTACTCGACCTTCTGAGTCAACCATCCACTTGAAAGAGGAGGAAGCTCCATCTCATGAGGCAGCTCTGTGAGATCCGAGATGAGAATCGTCACTGAGGGAATGCCGGTCTCCTTGGCCACAGCCAAGGCCGCCGTCCTGGGGACCTCCAAGAAGGTGCCCAAAGATCCACCAATCTAAGGCAACAAGGGGAGATACTCGTGCCAAAAGCCGGGGAAACAAGCCATCACTGGAAACCCCCGTGCTTCGCCGGGAAGTTCGGCCGAGGAAGAGGCTGCCGTAGGATCAGAGCCATGTGTCTAGGGGTAAATGTAGGCATGGCCCACCCGAATCCAAATAGGTGAAAGTGAGATCATATGGTGACTGCCTTCGGTGACCCTTGCTCCACCTCCACCTAGTTAAAGCTGCCACCCAGGGGCTGGATACCAACAAACTTGCCAACCTCAGCAAGCAAGCTTCCCTGAAGAAAGTCCCAGAGCTTGCCATGGCTGGGATGAAGATCGATGATTTTGCATATCACTAATGAAGCTTGAAGTCATTCAACTTCAGATGCCAAGCTCACTCTACCCTCATCGGTAAGGGAGAGTCGGATGGACGTCAGAGTGGAGTCAGGCCAGGGGCTTCACAAGAGTCCCTTGGGGGGGTGTATTCCGTGCCGATATGTGTCTGACACACACAGGGAGGAGGAAACGGGGATGGCTAGAAGATGCTCTTGCTTGGATCACTGATTTAGCTTTCAAGTTTTTTCTTCCCTTTTCTTTTTCTTCTTTTCCTCGCTTTTCCTATCTTTCCTTCTCTTCCCTTTTGCTTTGTCTTTCCCTGTGCCGAGAAGCTTTCAAACAAAAGCAAGCACGAGAAAAAACAAAAGAAAAAGACAGCAAAAGGGGGGGGTTTGGGGGAGGGGCCATGTTAGGATGGAGGGAGGGGGTTTGGGTGGTGAGCAAGGGAGGTCGAGGAGGGGGGCGAGGGAGCATCAGGTGGGGGGGTTTGGCAGAGAGGTGAAAGAGGCGGGTGGGTGTGAAGGCGCAGGGTTCATAGAGGAAGGAGGTGAGGGAGGAGCTGGGTGGTACAAAGGAGATGGTGGGAGGATGGGGAGACAGAATGCGTGCCAGCGAGCAATTCTTGTTCTGTCAATTCAGTCGATTTGCTCTACATTCAGAACCTTATGATGGAAATATCAAACGTTATTGTGTGTTTGATAGGTATAGGTGAGAAGTTAGAACATATAATTTTAACTTGAAAGGCCTAGCCAAGCTTAATAGTTGAAGAAGTATGTTTGAAGTCCACATTCTATCTCTAATACCTAGCATCATGTCGTTGTCTCTATCCTTCCAAGTAGTACTTGGTTGAGAAGAGTGGGGGATGTGTGAGTTCTCTTTGTGATGTGTGTTGGGAGACAACTCTTCATGTCTAAGATCCTTGTGTGTGCACTGTGCTGGAGGATACTTGGCATGATATGTGAAAATTAGAGGTACCTAAACTAAATTTAATAACTAGTTATAATCAATAATCAACAATATACCTACCTAGCATACTCCCCTAGTGTCAGGTATGGAGGGGATTGTTAGAAACATTGTTTTGGGCAACCTTTCACTAGGGAACCCCACTTGCAAATAAAAAGCAATCAAAATTTGATGGTCAAATGCTGGTCAACAAGTTAAAAAAGGTCAAATTTTGGGACATTTTTTTTAATTATATATTCTTGAAGAGCTTAGTGAGAGCTATCCAACTATATATAAGCACTTGGGTATTTGACAACAAATTGAAAGCCAAAAGTCAAACCTTAGTTTCTAGTCAAAAAATGAAAAGCATATTTCTACAGTCAAAATAATTGACATGTGCCTTAATCCAAAGGTGCAAATTAAATCAATTGGACAATTAAAAAATATGAAAAAGCAGAGTTCTGCTTTTTCTCCTGGATCTCGGGGAACAGCAGATTTGTGGGCTTTTGAGTTGCTTTTGGATAAGACACAAAAACTAAAAATACACAAGCTTGTAGGCTATTATTCATCAGTTGTGCAGTGCTCTACTACATGAGCTTGTGGAGAAGGTGGTCCTTCAACTTGAAGGAGGTGGAGTTGTGGTGGTATGGAGCAGCTTGGAGCTTATCTATTTGAAACATAACATCTTCAGCTATGGAGATTGTGAAGTGATGGAAAGCTTGCACCTCATGCATATTCTCTATGCTATCTTGTAACTTCATGTACTTCATCATGGAATGTAATGAGAATATCTAGAGCTTGGCTCCTTCCTCTCATGTTTTGTCTATTGTCCACATTGTCTCTATTTCTCTTTGTCTCTATATTAATTGTGGGCCTAAAAACCAACAAGGATGTGCTAGCATCTGGTATGGTTCATGTTCTGTACGTATACTATGTGTACTGCATCAAACATTCCGAGGCACCTTGGTCTGATTCCATAGTAACCAAAATGAAGGTCCTATACAAGATTTCATGATCAGTTTCAGCATGGTAATGGATAAATCATATTTTCTGCTGATCAAATGGGGCAACTTTGCAAGTGACACAATTAATTTACAAATAATCTATCTCATGCTTTTATAGGACATGAACGAATTGAAGACTTTTTTTGTTACAAATATAGGAGTACTCGAACAATATTTTTTGTCAAGATATTATATTGGATAGCTTATCAGCATTTTCCCCATTTATTGGTCTTGTGACGGTTCACATCTATTTTCATTTCGTGAACAACTTTTCTCTGTTTGCCAGGAGTTTCAAAAAGATAGTAGAGTAATGCAGACTAGGAGTGAGCTATTAAAAGATACCTTTCGGAAAGCAGCACATGCATGGGAACTAATCAATAAACTGCATTTCACTGGTAAGGCGAATGACAGATTATTTGGTTATCGACATGCATACTGATACGTTATGTTACATTGATGTTACAATAATTTTAAACTTTTCATTTATGGATTTCTAGGTTGCACCTACATGTACAGTATCTCTCACAACTTACAGCTACATTAGCATGTACGATTGTGTCCACATACTGGTCAATAATCAAGCTATGTTACAATACATACATTCAGTGGCGACTTTGAGTTTTAAAACAGGTTTTTCAGTAAGATCATTTTTTCTAAAACAGGTCCTTTAGTAAGATCATTAATCAATCCTGTCCCAGTTGAGCAACTTACAGATATTGGAGAATGCAATGTTCAAGGCATTTTGTCATCCATGTCCATAAGTAAGGTAAAATTGACATTATATGTGATCGGCATTATCCGTGCATCCTGGTTCTAGCTGGAAGTCCATGCATGATCACAATCTTTTTCCAAGTAGTTTTGAACTTGGAAATTCAACTCCATAGATGCCCATAGCACATTTCCTCCCCAATCTTGGAGTGCTTTTGTCTTTTGCAACCATTGCCTACCTAAAAGTAGTGGGAAAGAACCTTCTTAGTCTTGTGCTATTACAGTAAATCAAGTATAAATTGACATCCTTATACAATCATACCTTTTCCACTATGCAGAGAGGTTGATAGTGAATGGGGCTGCTTTCAAAATGACAAGTCTCAACGTCTTCAACATAAAGTCGGGTATCAAGTTTATTCTTGATCTTCTATCTACAATGACACCACTCAATAGCTGACCCGTGATGGAGAGCTTGAGCCTCAATCTTTGGTAATTTGCTAGGTTTGCAAAGGAAAATTCTACTAAATACTCTTCCATTTGATGACTTTTGACCCATATATGCTCAGAGAATAATCTTAAACAAGTCTCCCTTATCCTAGTGCCCATGTGAATAAGTTGATATGAGGTCACCTTATGATGGGTGCTTTTTGACTGTTCTTCAATGTTCATTGTTGTAGTCGAGGATGGTGGTATGGGTGGTTTGAAGGCCTCTTTCAATTACATCCACACCTTGCATTGCTTCTTTTGGATTTTTGCATATACTTCCATGCATCCTGTGCTCCTCCTTGTCTTTCAAGGTTGTAGCTTGTCTTGTTCGGATCATCATTGGCTTTGTTTGTGAAGAGTCTCCTAGGGTTGAGGGGACATGCCTAAGAGTTGCTGCAATTATATGGAAAGGCAAAGGTTGATTACGTAGGAAGTCTCTCATATAGTGGTCCTTTGCCTTTAGACAATGCTGGTATGGAGCACCTTTTGAGAGTGAGCACTTGTTTTGGATGCACTTGTACTCTCAGCTGTGTCAACAGATTAACACTCCTGGATGGCATGGGCTGGTTGGTCTATTATGCTCCTTCCCCTACATGGCAGATGTACTTGCATGGAAAGCATCTTGAATAGGAAGTTAAAGACTACCTTGCTGATTAGTATGCACACCCTCTAAATAATAGTAGTTCCTTGCTTCACGTCTGCTTTTCTCCACCAAAATTGACACACCAACCTAGTGGGACAGTCCGTTGCAAAGATGGCCAATAATATGGCATAGAGTATATGAGACATGATTTTAAAGGTTACATGCTGCGAAGCTCCTCAATCTCCCACCAAAGTTGGCAATCAAATCCTCATCGTGTCTTGACCCATATGAAGAATTCTTTTCGTCTTTCTAGGTGTGTGGCATTTTGAGGGACTTGAGATCCCATCTCATATCTTCAATGAAGTCTACACCTCAGATGAGGGTAGGTTTCAAGCTCTCCTCCAATTTATTCCTTGTCTCAATTCTTGATGCAGTAGCTATAAACTTCTCCAAGATGGCGTCTAATTGGACAAGCTTCCTTAACAAGATGAGTGATTATAGACTTGAGAATTGCTTTAGCTTCTGAAGACCTACTGTTTCAATTTCTGCTCGACAGGAGGTTAGTAAAGAAATAGGAGAAATTCTTTCATCATTCAGGTCATTCACTACCTTTGGTCAAGCTTGGTTGAAGTTAGAGAATCTTAGAAATTGTGCTGAAAGCACATCTAAGAAGTCAGTTAGCCAACACAAGGATGAAAGTTGGTGAGTCAGTTCAATCGTATATTTCGAAGTTCAAAGACTTACATAAATCAGTTCTCAATTTCTGAAGTATCAAAGTTTATGCAGATTCAGCTCAAGATTCAATGGAAATTAGTCAAGATATATATTTTCAGACATCCGAAGTTTGGGAGACTTTTGTACTTTATGCCATTATGACATTGAAGGGGGGATTGTTGGAAACAATGTTAGAATAGCATAAAGCCCTAATTTCCAGCAACCCTAATTTTTGATACTTAGCCAAATTTTGGTCATGGAAGTTCAAAAATTTTTATTAGCTCATCAAATAGTACTTGAGGAGAGTGTCCATTTGGTATACAACATTCAGTCATCAGAGGTCGAGAAATGATGGAAAACCCTAACCCTAACTATTGTCAAAAATGGTTTTTTACATTATATTGTTCCTCTGTCTGTACATCAAGAAAAGCTAGTTCCATACTAAGCTGATGGCTAATTAGGGAGATCATTGGAGTTTTTTGTCAGAAAAGCAAGTTTTTAAGGACCCAAAAGTTTTTTTGGCTTTTAAGGTGCTTTTCGTAGCTATTTTTGTGGTTAACCTTGAGGCCTATATAAAGAAGCCTTAGGGGTAAGTTCTAGTATCTCTTGAGACCTAAGCTCAAGGATCATTCAGTCTTGGAGGTGACTAAGTTTTGGAGGAGGTGTGCCCTAACTTTTGGTAAAGCTTTGGAGGAGATTTCGGAGCCAGCCATTCAGCTCTTGCTGGATTCTTAAGTAGCAAGTCTATTTTAAGTTATTCCTCCTTTGTTGCTACACAAGGAGGAATTTTCCGTGTTATTCAATTAGGGTTTTCTGTAAAATAGTTGTCAACTGTTTTTATTCACTCCAAACTCACATACACACACTCTTTATATCTCTTAGGCACTTTATGAACAAACTCTTGTTATCTAGGTCCCGAAATTCTGCCTAGATTCAGATTTTGTAGCTACATTCAGCACACATTCAGATTTTGTATCTACATTCAGCACATTTAGCACATATTCTGTTTTGTAGTCATATACAGACACTTTGTAATTTGTCAGTGAATATCAGTTAGTGTAGGTAAGCATTTTGGCTTACTGTTACACTTTGACAAGTTGTGTATTCTCTCTCTACTTCTCATTCATCTAATTTTGAGTCTTAAAGTGTGTATGCTAAGGTTCATTTGTTGGAAGATCCTGAAAACCTGTGATTACGGTCATTGAGGCCCACCCCAATTCCAATGCAAGTACTGTATAATCTTCTCTTGTATACTCTCTAGACTTTGGTAGCTCATCTTAAAAAAATAAAGAGCTTAAGAGTGATGCTCCTTGGCAATTTGGACGATTTTCCCAAACTAATGAAGTTTACCCATTTTTTAAAAATGGTCAAGTGAATGAAGTCCAGTGGAAAAATGGGAAAGATAATAAAGTTCACTAATTTTTTAAAAATTAAGTCGACCAAGTTTTGAAAAGTGGTCAACTTGAAGTTTCCCAATTTTCAAAAATTGTCCACTTAATGAAGTTAATGGAAAGTTTCTACTAAAATATGGTCACTTTTTTGAAGTCAACCTATTTTCCCATATTAGCCCAATTCAAGCCACTCCAATAAGTGATCCTGGTCAACTTCATGGAGTTGTTCCCTTTCACAACTATGGTCCAAAAAAGGTAACCCCAAGCTATGCTTGAGAATCTAAACCTGTTTTGCACATGCAGCACAGAGAAGAAGAAAATCAAGAACTCAATGCCAATCCATCTTTCAGCCAAGTCGAGAAGCTAAATTGGTTTCATTGTAAGAAATGGGTTAAGAACCAAGTGTGCAAACTAGAGCTGAGCTGAGAGAAAGAAAGTAGAGGCAAAGATCTTGCAAGAAAAAGATCCAAGTATGAAAAATTCTGAAGCCTTGTAGGAAATACACAAGGCTTTTGAAGAGACAATGAAAGACATTCAACTAATGAACCTCCTCTACCTTTACTAGCATTATCCATCATCAAGACTCAGATACCAAAGAACACCTTCCAACAGGTATCTTTGTATTATCTATTAAGATTGGATGAAAGATTTAGAAGTGAAGTCATAGGGATCATAGAAACGTTGTCTCCTCCAATTATGCTTGCAATAAGTGGGGGGCACACTCCAACGGATCCAATGAAAGCTGCAATTACATATACTTCACAAAGGTATCAACAAACTCTCTAACTGACTTCAAGAGTCCATTTCTAAGAGTCACTATATATGAAAGGACTATAAATGGAGTAATCATAGATGGAGGTTGAGGGATGAATCTCGTGCGAGATTTACTGTTAAAATACTAGGACTCCAAATACTAGGACTCCAACTTTCAGGTGAAGCAAAGTTTATAATTACCTTGGCCGACCAAAGTCAAGTTAAACCTCTTGTTATTGTAGAAAAGGTACCTATAGAGATGGATGGTCTAACATTCTCTTTAGATTTTGTGGTGCTAAATCTATCACAAGTCAACGAAGGTTTTCCTCTACTCATAGTGAGGCCATGGGTAAGGCATATCCAAGCCATGCATGATTGGGAAAATGACACCATTCTGGTTAACTTGCGAGGGAAAGTACAAAAGCAAGTACATTTAGATGAAAGAGGATCTCATGGAGGTAATGCTCATTCTTTCACTATTCTTGAAGAACAACACATTCCTGCTACGGAAACATATAATGAACTTGAAATAACTGATGAGAGAGGTCTTTTGGAATGGATGGAAGCTACATATTCGTCCTATCCATGTTATGGTATATCTATTTGTAAAGAAGATTGCGAACATGTAGAAACTATTGGGCTTGGAGAACCTGTCATGACTTGAGGAGGGGAAAGAAAAGAGCTTCGAAAGATTTGGACCAACTTGGGAAAGAAAAAGAGAAAAGCACGGCAGTAAATAACTTACCTATACCATCTGACATACAATGGACAAGAGAGCTTTCCTCTATGGATGAAAGAAAAGAAATCAAAGATCAATGTAGATGAATCTCCGACCTATTCACAATGCATTTTCGAGGACCAAAATGAAGAATCAACCACGGTATCTTGACCCGTAAGGCAACTCAACCTTTGTAACGAAGAATTTTCACAATCAATTTTGCTAACAACATGTCTTTGGGATCACCCGTCATTGCTACAAGAGGTAACCGCTTTCATGCAAAATTTCAAAGATGTGTTTGCATGGAGTTACCATGACTTAGAAGGAATTCATATCCATCTTGGAGAACATTCTATTCCTTTGATTAACGATGCTAATCCAGTTAGGGGAAGGATTTATCGTCTTAATCCAAAGTATGTAGAAGTGGTAGAAAAGGAAATAGAAAAACTAGAGGAAGAAAGGATCATTGTCCTAGTCATAATGGTTATCATCGATAGTATTGGTTCAAAAGAAGGAATCCAACAAGATTCGTGTTTGCATCTATTTTAGGGCTCTCAACAAGGTTACTATTCCGGATGGGTTTCCAATTCCATTTTCAGAACAAGTTTTGGAGGATCTCGCTAGACATGTCTTGTACAATTTCATGGATGGCTTTAGCTCGTATAACCAAGTATTCATCCATCCGAAGGACTGAGCGAAAACTGCATTTGTAACATCTTGGGGTGTATATATATATATATATATATATATATATATATATATATATATATATACATACATACATACATACATACATACATACATACATACATACATACATACATACATACATACATACATACATACATACATACATACATACATACATACATACATACATACATACATACATACATACATACATACATACATACATACATACATACATACATACATACATACATACATACATACATATACAAAAATGGCTTTGGGATTATGCAATGCTCCTTCATCTTTCAATCGAGTGGTCTACTCAATCTTTGAATCATTGTTGCGAGAGTTCTTGAGAATCTTTATGGATGACTTCTCCACCTTTCTTCACCGATGATCTTTGTCAATTGGAACAAGTTTTTAATGCTTGCAAAGAAGCCAAACTAAAGCTCAGCCCAAATAAATGTCATTTTTTGGTGACTGAAGGGACACTTCTAGATCACATAGTCTCAGCAAAAGGTATGATTTTCATAAAATCAGAGCATTATTACATATATGATATGCCTAAACCAATTAATGCCAAAGAAATTCAGAGTTTCTTAAGACATACTGGCTATCACGGAAAGTTCATAAAAATGTATGCTGAGATAACTAAGCCCCTTTCTAGGCTCGTTAGCAAAACAATACCCTTTCAATGGACTAAAGTAGAAGACAATGCATTTACTCTTCTAAAACCCAAACTCATTAGAGCACCTATTTTAGTAGTAATAGATTGGAATTCTACCTTCCATGTACATGTGGTTGCAAGTTCTATGGCGGTGCGAGCCATACTCACACAACGTAGGAAGGGATATAAACTTGATCGTCCCATTTACTATGCTAACAGAACTCTAACTAAGGCTGAGTGCAACTATAGTACTATTGAAAGAGAGGCACTTGTTATTGTTTTTGCTCTGAAAAATTTTCATCATTATTTATTGGGAATTCATTTCACTATCATCATTGATCATCAGACAATCAAATATTTGCTAACCAAACCAAACATCTATGGAAGAGTGTGGAGGCGGCTACTCTTATTCCAAGAATTCAACTTTGAATTAGTACAACAACTTGGGAAGCACCACGTAATGGAAGATCACCTCTCAAGGATCAAAGACAACCGATATCGGATATTGGCATAGATGACAAACTTCCAATCAATCTTTATCCCAAATAAGCACTTATCCTAGTTGGTACCATGACATTCATCATTTGTTAACAATGGGAACCTGCCCATCTAATCTCACACCACTCGAATGGAGAAGATTGCTGCTAAAAAGTAAGAAGTTTTCAATTATTCAAAATACTCTTTTTCGAGTTGGACCTGATGGAGTGTATAGAAGATGCATCCTACCACATGAAGTACAACAAATACTAGAAGAAGCCCATGGAGGAATTGCTCCATGTCATTATCCTATCCACATAAAAGCACATCAGATCTTACATGGAGGATTATGGTGGCCTTATCTTTTTCGAGATGCAAAACAACATGCAAAAATGTGTGATATTTGCCAACATTGTGCACCAAAGCCAAGTAAGCTCAACAACCAACCATTGCAAATTTCTTTATCATGAAGACCATTTAAGAAATAGGGTTTAGATTTTATGGGGCCAATCTATCCCACCTCTTCGCCATCAAATGTGAAGTATTTGTTGGTGGCCATTGACTATGCCACCAAAAGTTTTGGCAACAAAAGATTGTATTTCTCACACAGTAGCTTCTTTCTTGTATGAAAACAATTTTTGCAGGTATGGTTGTCGAATTGAAGTTACAAGTGACCAAGGATCTCATTATATCAACAAAATCTTAACTGAAATATTTACAAAGTAAAAAATTTTACACAAAAACATTAGGGGAAAAAGTGAGCCTTGCATGGGCTTTGTAAGGATCCCTAATTTTTAGGGATTAAAATTAAGATTGTAAAGGATTAAGGGGACACAAAATACCACTGGTGGTTTTGCCTATTAAAATATGGAGGAAAAAAATCTTCAAATGGATCGTGGGTCGAATATAATTCAAATCGTTGGATACGTTCTTTTGTGCGATCACGATTAAAAGAGCTATGGGACAGTAATGATTGCGTGGGTACTTTGAATGTCACAGTAGAGAGAGAAGGTCAAATGTGCAGTCTATCACAATCCTTCATTGTCCAAGATCTAATGGTGTTCCACATTTCATGCTGATATAAAAAAGTCGAGTGCTTCGTGGCCGTCCGATGAGTGGAAGATCAAACGGACCTCCGGATTTCAAGCTGAGCGCCGTCCGACGTAGATTCAGAAGCGTTGGATGTGTGCAAGATCGCACGGATCTCCGATCTTCTAGCTAATCCCTGCTGCGCTCCCATTTGCAGCCGTTGGATGAAATGTACATCCAAGAGCTCAAGGGAAAAGACACTTTGGGTGACTTGAGGTGGTCCATAGCCCTCATATTGCTCGTTAATCTGACGGCCTGTAGTTGCTCGCGCCTTGACTTTTGCACAATCATACTATCTGTTGGATCTTTTGGAACATCCAATGGCCAAGATTCAAATATTTGAAATCTCAAACTACTCTTCTCATCAAAACCACGAATTCATAGTGGTTTTAGAGCCTTTGACTAGCACAAACCAAGGGAAGACTAGGCCTAGTCTAGTAAATTGAGGGTCTAGTAAATTGAGGGACTAAACTGTGGCCACCGCCCTCCTCTCATTGGTTCATCCTTAATCACTCCTTAATCTAAAAGGCCCATGCAGGGTTCATTTTTTCCCCTAATGAGTCATGTGCATATTACCCACGAGTCAACATTCAAGCGGAAAGCACCAGCAAGGCACTCATCTCTCTTTTAAGGAAAATGTGCTATCCACGTCCCTTGACATGGGGCACCACCTACCTAGATGTGGTATGGGCATATATGACAACATTCAAGGTAACCATGAAACATACTCCCTTCTAATTGGTATATGGTCTTGAAGTAGTAGCTCCACTAGAATTTCTAATGAGATCAAGCAGTGTAGGACATGCAAGAATTGATACTTTGAAAGTTATAAGTAACATTAATATGGACAAATTACATGAGTTGGAGGAAAAGAGGACAATTGCAAATTCAACTCTCGAGAAAGAGCAAATTAAGAGGAAAGAAGGGCACGATAGAAACTTGTGGAAGACTCAGATCAAGGAGGGATCTCTAGTCTTGCTATTTCAACCAAGCCAGTGCAACAAAAAAGAAAAGAAGTTATCCATTGGATGGATGGGGCCTTACAAGGTAAAAGAGATCTTTCCTCAAGGAGCAGTACGACTATCAACTTTGAAAGGGGATCAAATCCCTCTGGTAAACGGGTCTCATCTCAAACCTTACCAACCTTACCAAGAATCACTATGAGGACATTGGATCACTAGTGTACATGTTGTATATACTAAAGTAGGAGCAATAAGTACCATAGTCTTTCCTTTATGCAGTGTTAGAACTTACCTTAGTTTTGCGACAATAAGACCAATCGTTGAAGTAGATGCATTGGGACTTTGCTTACAACACTAGATGAGGAACATCTCCTCTCTTAAGTAGGTTGCAAAGGCCTTACTTAGCGAAAGTAGGCCATGTTGCCTAGGAGTGCAATAATCGGCCATATTGCCCAACAAGGAGTACTTGTTAGAAACAATGTCAAAATAGCACAAAAACCCTAATTTCCAGCATCCTTAATTTGATGTTTAGCCAAATTTTGGTCGTAGAACGTCAAAAAAATATATTAGCTCATTAAATAGTACTTGAGGAGAGTTTTCATTTGGTATATAACTTTATGTCATCAGAGGTTCAAAAATACAAGAAAACCCTAATCCTAATTTCTGCTCAAAAAGTTTTTTTTGCATATTCGAGTTCCTCAGATCATGTACATTAAGGAAAGCTAGTTTCTTATGATTTCCCACTTGATAGATTGTGAGATTGTTGAGTTTTTAACACAAAAAGTTGGATCGTTTTTTTAAAACAATCACAAGTGCTTTTTGGGCTTTTCGTGAGTTTTTTCGCAAAGCTTTCCTAAGCATATATAATAGAGGGTTTGGGGTCATTGTTGAGCATCAACTAAGATCACCAGAAAGGATAAGTCTCGGAGCAAGCAGAGAAAGTGTTCCTAAGTTTTGGTGCAGATTTGGAGGAGATTTTGTTAACCAACCATCAACTTTTGCTAAGTTTTGTAAGTAGCAAGTTCTAAATTCAATTCTTCTTCTTTTGTTACTGCTGTTCCAAGGCTTTATGCCTTTTACTTCAACACAAGGAGGAGTTTATCTTGCTATTTAGGTCAATTTCTGATTTAGGATTTTTGAAACCCTAATTTCAAAAGTAGGGTTTGCTGAACAATCAGTTCTAAACTGTTTTTATTCACTTCAATCGCACATAAGCACACTCTTCATACCTTTTACGTACCTTCTGCACAATTTCTTGTATCTAGATCCCTAAATTCAGCCTAGATTCAATTTTGTATTAGCATACATTCAATTTTGTATCATTACACACATTCTAATTTGACATTCATATTAGATAGTGTAGGTAAGCATTCAGCTTATCGTTACACTTTAACTAATTATGTATTCTCTCTCTATTTCTCATTCATCTAATTTTAAGTCTTAAGGTGTGTATGCTAAGGTTCCTGTGTTGGAAGATCTTGTAAACCTATGAGTATTATTATTGGGCCTACTTCACTTCCAACATTGGCCATATTGGCCAGCAAGGAGTACTAAGCCATGTTGCTAGCAATTGAACCAAAGAGAAAGGAAGTCGAATATATTCGTGGAAAAGAAATTTGACTAAAAAGCTCAAAACAAAGTCGACTTCATTCCTGGAAGGTTCCTAGAAGGAAGTCAACTATATTCCTGGAAGGAAGTCAACTAAATTCCTGGAAAAAAAAAAATCAACCAAAAGGTTCGAAACAAAGTCAACTATATTCCTAGAAGGAAGTCGACGAAAAGGTTTAAAACGTAGTGACTAGACTCCCAAAAAAAAATAGTCAGCTAAATTTGTACAGAAATAAGTCGACTAATTGCTTCAAAAAGAGGTAGAAGAAATTTGCCATTTCTATTAGTCACATAAAATCGAACCAGATAGAAAGTCACATGCTGCTGATAAAAGACGTCCGGATGAAGAACTCATGACAAACTCATTACTCAACCAGATAGAAACTCATGCGCTGCTGATAAAAGACATTTGGATGAAGAATCATTACAAACTCGTTGCTAACTCTCTGCCACCAGATGAAGATCAAATGACTACGGATTGCCACCAACTATCAGCCTTCATTTGAGCCAACCTACTCATCCATTTAAACGAGTTGCAAACTATGTCTACTACTGTAAGTATATTCCAATTGAAGAGAAATAGTATCGACCAAATTTCATCAAACCAAGCTAAAGTGAAAGTCTAATTTCAAATTCAAAGCAAGACAGCTAAGTCAAAGACTAACTTTAAGCGAGGCACACCACAATTCAGTTCTGCATTCACATAGGTACAAGAAGAAGAAGAAGCTAAGCAGCACATAGGTACAAGGTCAGCAGCACATAGGTACAAGAAACAACAGCTCAACAGCTTCATATGTCTGTATCATCTTCAAGATTTTCCATGAGGAGCAAGAGTCACTCCGATGAGGAGCCCTATCAACAAGGCTCTAGCTCAGCGGTATCAACAAGTGAAGGAGAAGATACGATCACATTGATTGCCCATGATTCTCTTCCACCGACATCTTTGAAAGAGCTCTTCAAGGAGGAAGAATTGCAAACAGTGCATGTCATGGAGATTTTTGAAGTGCCACTTGTTGGGGTAAAGGCCCTAAATGACCCCTCATAGTTGTACACTTGTGTATAGGCCTTTAAAAGGCTGATTATAGTCATTTTTATTCTTTTGGCCAAGTTCTGTGTGAACTTGGCCAGGTCCTATAAATAATAACCTAAACTAAAGTTATGGTCTCTTCTTTTTTGGAGAACCCACCAAAGAGCTGCGCCTCCCTTCTTTTTCGATCTCCCTCTCTCTCTCTCACCTGCGTGTGCTGCTGGACACTCACCTTCCCTGCTGCTCAGTCAAGAGATGCTCCATTTGAGCTTCTCCACCTGCTGAATACTCTCTCTTGCTCCAACAACTGGTATCAGAGCTCCGTTGAGGCATTAGAGCAGCTGCATTTCAGTTTTCAGCAGGGTTTTTCTTCAGATTTTGCAAGATCTTCGCGTTTCATCGCGAAGAAGGTGGCCAAAACAGCGACATCAGCATTTCTGGAGTGTTCTACTTCAGTTTTTGCAGGTTTTTCTGAGTTTTGTCACGAAGAAAAGGGTTAAAAGTGCAGCACCACACCTTTGGAGAAGCATAAACTTCTTTTCACTTTATATTCTTCGATTTCATCGCGAAGTAACTGTTCCTCTTTGTCTTATTGCTCAAAACAGGCTATTTCCAGGTGTTTTACAGGTGTACACAAGTGTTCCACAGTCCAAAACAGCAATATACAGGTTTAACATTTCATGTATTGAAGTGTGGCATGAGAAATTTGCTTATGTATAGCAAATTGTGGGATTTTCTCTGAATTTTTCAAAATTCTGAAGAGAAAATTTGGGGCTTTTGCTCCCTTTTGCTCCTAAAGGCTTCCTTATAGCCTTATGTATACACTTTGAGGTCAAGAAAAGTCAAATTTGCTGATTTGAAGCATAAATTGACTTGCTGGAATTTTCTGTAGGTAATTTCAGATTTTAATCTTGTGGTCCAACTGGTCTGTTTTTGCTCCATTTTGCTCCCACAAGAGTTTGAAGCCATTGTGCATCACTTTTAGAAGTGATACTCTGATTTGGTGCATTTTTGCCCAAATTTCAGCATATTAACTTCTTCATTGTGCAATCATGGCATCATCCTCCTCAGATGTGAAGAATCTATTTGAGATTCAACGTTTTGAGGGAACAGGTTTCGATTTGTGGAAGGAGAGAATGCAAGGTATTCTCTTCTTGAAGGATTGTGATAGGGCATTGGAAGCTGAAAAACCAGAAGATATGTCACAGGAAGCTTGGCTGATCTTGAACAAGAAAGCTGTTACGTATATCAAGATCGCCGTCTCTGATGAGAGCTTGGTAGATCTCAAAGGGCTGACCTCTGCTTCAGAAATATGGGCAAAGCTGAAAGCAACTTATGAGAACACTACGCCTGCGAACCAAGTGCATTTGATGCGGAAGCTTGTTGGTATGCAACTTGATGAGTCCAAGAGTGCAGCTGAATACTTATCCCTCTTTACAGGTACTTTGTCACAATTGCAGGACTCAGGTATGGCTGCTTTTGATGACAAACTTAAAGCCATCTTCTTGCTTATGACACTTCCTGACTCTTGGGAGACACTGGTAGTCTCATTGTCCAATAACCCCAACCTGACCTTTGATGGTGTTAGGGGTTCTATACTTAATGAAGAGATCAGGAGAAAAGCAGGTGGTGAAGGTGGAAGCTCAGCTAACATGGTTAGAGGCAGGACAGATAAGAAGAGTAATAATGCACAAAGGAACAAGAGTAAGAGCAGGGAAAGAGGTAATGGCAGCAAAGGTAAAAGCAATGATGTGACTTGCTATCAGTGTGGCAAGAAAGGCCACAAGAAACCTGATTGCCGCTATTACAAGGCACAGCTTGAAAGAAATAGGAATGCTGGAGATAAAAAGAAGGGCAAGAACGAAGACAAGACTGATGCACAGGACATCCAAAAGGACAAAGAGAAGGCCAATGTGGTCTCTAATGTAGTCATAGAGGAGTTGTCAGATGTTGAGGATATTTTGTGCACTACTTTATCAGAAGATGATACTTATGCATATGATTTCTCTCTGAATGTTCATACACAGGACATGTCGATCACCAAAAGTGATCTTATCGATGCTTTGCTGACTGTTAATGATGCATTGGCCCAGACATGGATAGTTGACTCTGGTGCTTCTTTTCATGTGACTCCTATCAAGGAGTGCTTTTCTACTTTTACTGTAGGCAGCCATGGCCATGTATACCTTGAAAACAATCATGCTTGTTCCATTGAGGGTATAGGCACAGTGCATTTCTCTACAAATGGCACTAATGAGCCGGTTTTGCATGATGTGCGTTATGTACCAGGGATCAAGAAAAGCTTACTCTCTGTGGGTCAAATGGATATGCATGGTTATAGCATTCTCTTTGAGAGAGGATCATGGAAAATGACAAAGGGATCAAGGCTGATTGTGAAAGGCATAAAGAAGGGAACTCTCTATTGCTTGCACGGGAAAGCTTTATCGGGCAAGTTCATTGCTTTGGCTGAAGTTCACTCCCATATGGAGTTGTGGCATAAGAGACTTGGCCATATGAGCCAAAAGGTTCTCACTAGGCTTTGTAACTTAAAGAAGCTTGATGCTAAAGGCACAAAGCTTGATTTTTGTAATGAATGTGAATATGGAAAGCAAGTGAAACGTTCCTTTTATTCTGGCGTGTCTCGTAAGTCTTGTGTACTTGATCTTGTTCGTTCTGATGTATGTACCATAAAAGGGTCAGATTTCAGCATGACCAGCCACCTATTAGGCCTGATTTTGATCTTCAGGATGCACCACAAAGGACTGAAAATATTGATGATCCAGTGGTTTTTGAGCCAGATGATGCTGGACAGCAAAATGACGCTCCTGATGGGCATATGCAGACACCTATTCATGCTGAAAACAGGGCTGGAAATGATATGCAGCAGCCCATTAACAATGGACATGTTGATATACCTCCTGATGTAGATCCATTGCGAGATAATGTCGATCATTGGGTAAGAAGATCTACACGTGCTAGGAGGCCAATGAACAGATATGATCCCTCTATACATTACATTATGTTATCAGATGAGGGGGAGCCTCTCACTTATAAAGAGGCAAAGCTATGTGAGCACAAGAAGAAGTGGGAGTTAGCCATGCAGGAAGAAATAAAGGCCTTGCATGCAAATGATACTTGGGATCTTGTTGAGTTGCCCAAAGGTAGGAAAGCCATTCCTAACAAGTGGGTATACAAAATCAAAACTGTTGATGGCAAACCCAAGTATAAGGCAAGGCTGGTTGCTAAGGGATATGCCCAAAAGGAGGGCATTGATTTCCAAGAACCCATCAAAGAGCTGCGCCTCCCTTCTTCTTTTTCGATCTCCCTCTCTCTCTCTCACCTGCGTGTGCTGCTGGACACTCACCTTCCTGTTGCTCAGTCAAGAGATGCTCCATTTGAGCTTCTCCATCTGCTGAATACTCTCTCTTGCTCCAACACCACTTACCAAGGATATATCAAATATAAAGGTTATTGATTTCTTCGAGTCATTTCCTCACTTCAGATGCGGGACACTTACTAGAAAAATGGTTACCAAAGTAGTGGGGATGAAAGGATCAGAGAAGCTCAGACTAGGAAATTCATACTCAGGCATAGAAGCTAGCATGGTATGTGAGAAATGTGTTAAATTGTTCACAGCTAATGACCTTTAAGAAAGGGATTTTCACATTCTATTTGCATGTAAGTTTTTTCTCCTCTTGAGGAATATAGAAGCCAAGTTTCCTTTCAACAAGGTGGTAGCTTGTGATGCGTTTCTCTTCCTTGCTTGAATTTTGCCATATCCCTTCCATCGCCTCATATGGACATCTATCATGGAGAAAAGAAAACGATATGCGGTGCTGAGACAAAGATGCAAAAAAGTTGCATGTATACTCATCAGTAATAATACTATGGTTTAATTGAAGTTCAAAGTGGTACCGGCAAGCTTTAGTCTTCCACAAAAAAGAAATCCATCCGCTCCAGTGAGACAGAAACCCCAAGTAAACAGGGCATGCGCCAAGGGAGACTCACTAAAAGACATACGAGCTCTTCCTATTTCCGATCAAGATTATGTAGAAGCGCGAGGCAATGATCCCTCTTCATCTTCATATATATATATATATATATATATATATATATATATATATATATATATATATATATATATATATATATATATATATATATATATATATATATATATATATATATATATATATATATATATATATATGCGCAAAAAAGAGCCCCTCATCCCCCAATCCACACACCACATAGTACCTCACCTATTCCACTCACATCACCACCATCATGTCACATTATTTCGACTCCACATGCATCACCCCCAATACAAATCCCTTCTCCACACATGTCATCTTTCATTCCTATTCAAACTCACCACACATCTATACCTATTCCCATCCCTCCATCCATGCAATCACCGAATTCATCTACTCCAACCATCTTGGTTACACCATCATGCTCACACATTCATTCCGCATCAACCAAACCCATGCATTCTAACACGCCTTTAATCGCACCCTTTTCTTCCACTTATGCACCCATTGGACATCCTTATGCACTTCCAGTATTCGAAAATATCCGCATGGCTAATATTCATGCAAGAAGCATACTACAACATCTCATGGAAATCAATGAGTATCACAAAGAAATCTCTTTGTTCACGGAAGTGGCAAACAAGCAAGTTACTGAGCTCCAAAGAAAGATTGCAAAATTAGAAGAACTCAACAAGCAATTAGAGCAAAACAATAAGGAGCTCAAAGAAGAAAATGAGACGTTAAGGAAGGAAGAAGTATTCTACAAGGATATCCACGACAAAGCAGAAAATCTCTTTATGGAATCCCCAAATGTACCCGAGTTGGTAATGGAAGTGCATAGCATTAGATGATCTTACCTACTTTGTATTGAAAATCTTTTGTTCTAGTTACTTCCTCTTGTAAGAAGCATTTTCCGCATTTTACTTTGACAAACGTGCAAGCATCTACATTTTTTCATATAGAATAAAGTAGAAAATAAAAAAAACGGAAGGGAAAAAAAAAAGAAAACGAAAAAAAGAAAGAAAAGAGAGAAGGTACTTTATTTCTCTCCGAGGACAGAGAACATCTACCTATAAAGGGGTACTCTGATAAGCCCCTAAAATAATGTATTTTATGTTTTTCCTCTTATGAGATGCAAGAAGGCACAAGACAAGAAAACGTTATCTTGATTTTAAGCAACATCTGAAGAAAAAGAAACAAAGAGGGCTAAGATGAGAAAACTAAGAGGATCTAGTTCATCAAGAAGAAAAGAACAAGCAAACACCTAATTTCCTAAGTTGCCTAAATTTCAGATGGCCCGTTTCTTAAGTTGATCGATTTCAATTGCCTATTTTTCAGTCGTCTATTTTTTCCAAGGCTTAGTTGCCTACTTTTCTTAGTGGCCTATTTTTCAATTTTTCCAAGTTGACTATTTTTAGAAACTTTGTCGACCCATTTCAAAAATTTCTCATTTTTATAAATTTAGTCTACCTATTTCAAAAGTTTCCTATTTTTTGCAAAGTAGTCTACTTTAAAAAAAATTGGTCTACATGTGATCACTTTGCAGATGAACGAAATTTTCAATCACTTGCACGCATGGCTCATGGATAGTGGACGACGCCGAATGGAGGAGGGGTTAGCCAAATACCAGAATTTGGAAGATAATGATGGAGGATGAAAAGTGAACCAAAGAGTGAAGTTTCTTGAAGTGCCAAAAATGTCAATGAGCAACAATGTAAGAAGACATGTCAATGATCTTACTAAGGGATAAAACTAATTTTGTCCCTTTTGCTACAAGCCAACTCCTACTAGTCCAAGAAAACTATATAAGAAGACCTCTCCATCAAAGAGGGATAAGTTGAGAGAGACACTAGAGGAGGGAATGCATAGCTGAAGCATTACACTCCTCTTTGTGCATGTGTAGAGCTCTTAGCCTACCACTAGTACTTCACTAGGTATAATAGGCATCGGCTAGCTTGGCACTATGAGCGACAGTGGGCAATGGTTGGCTATTCTTCTCTTGAGTAGCTAGATTGGAAGGTTAGAGTGTTGAGAATATATTCTTCGTAGAATTGAGGTCCAGCAAATAGAGTGAATGTGTATTCTTCTATCTCTTGTTGATTGCCCAAGAGATTGAGTTATTATCCTTTTGAGTTGTGTATACTCATAATTTCAACATCTTGCTCTAGTATGATTGTGAGCTGTGTTTACCCATATTTTCGACATCTTTCTCTAGTATCATTATGTGTCATTGTATGAGTAATATTTTTCTCTGTTGAGTTTTGAAATTGCAACCCATAGTGCATATTGAACTTAAGAGGACACTCCATATTGAGCAATAGATCAAGAAATTGATCTACAATGAGTGCCATGTGGCACTAATGTGTGAAGCCATTTGGGAAGCTCCAAATAATGGAATGAAGGAGGGAGTTAATGGGGTTTTGTACGTGGCTAGGAGGAACAAGTTTTTAAGGGTTATCTCCGTGAGTCTCCATGAATATAGACGGCGAGAGTTTGATCTTTTGCTTCGTTTTTCGAGCCCTCATCCAAAAAGAAGAGCTTTATTGAGAGTTGTGCCACAAAACTCTTATGCATTGTTGTCTCCATTGACCTGTCAAATCCACCCCCTGCCTATTCTTTAGGTGCGGCAGCAAGATATTTTAATAATAAGGGGATTGGGTCCATTGCATTATGACTCCAAATGGGGGCTTTTACCTTTTCCAATCATTTGAAGAATTTATGCAGTGGACCTGCTGGTCCAAATGGATTTAAACATATCTCTTTTTGCAGTGGTATCGAGTTCTCCTTTCCATCGATGAATCTGATTGACGAGATTGGCTCCTCATGAAGCACACTAGATGGTGGATTGGTAAAGCCAATACTTACTATTATTCACTTATCGCTTCCAATGATATTGCTCTTCAATGTAAGCTAAGATGGAAGCTCCAAAAACCTCCCCTTGGTGAGATGCTAGAATTCTTACTACTTGGGATTCCTCCTTCACCTTCAAGATGAAGATTTTCATGTGGAGGATTTTTATGGGTCATTTCACTTTAGGGGCTTTCTTCTACAAATATGGGTTGCAAGCACTCAATGCTCGCATTGCGCTTCTTATGCTGAGAGTATGCATCACTCCTTTTGGACATGCTCACATACTCAAAGATGGTGGAATAATCTATTTCTATCTCCTATTTGGGATAAGGGGCTCACCAAGCTTAATTGTACCTTTTTTGTTGTTTGCTTTGGACGATAAAGTCTTGGATTGGGTGAGAAAGAGATGTGCTTTTTTAACTGCTGAGGAACATTTTGATGCTAAGAAATAGAAAGGCACTTAAGAAAATAAGAGTTCCGTTCCAATTTTTTCTTGGCGTGTATGCAAGACTAAACTGAGACTTGACATAGATGTTATGCCTAATGAGAGCAGATTGGCATTCGCAGCATTCTTGGATATCGTTTGATTCCACATGCTTCCTTCTAGAGGGGGAGGGGCTGATTCATATACAGCTCAGAATCATGCTTGTACAATGTATCTGTTCTTGATGTGCTAAGCTTCTTTGAGGTTATATACTGATGCTCTCAAGCCTTATCATTGAGAAGAAAGATAGATGTCTATGCTCAATATGTAGTGCAAGGGACAGAACATTTCGGAAGCACTGAGTCATTCTTGTCTCTTCTAGGTTATTAGATACATTGTTCTTTGTATTGTGGGTCCTCTTCCCGGGAAAAGGGAGAGAATCCTCCCTCCTCACGTTCTTGTATACGAATCTTGATTAATGGAATAAAGTGAGAATCCCCCCTCTCCTTCCCCCCCCCCCCCCCCCCCCCCACCAAAAAAAAACGAAAAAAAAAAAGAAAAAAGAAAAAAAAAAGTTGAAGGGATTAATGGCATGAATCTCAAAAATTTGATCTAATAAGCTCTCGAGACCCGAAATCGGAGGCCCTCAAAAATAAAAAAAAAATCCAAATTCATATGAATTTGTACCTCTCAGTATCATATGGGATTGTACCTATAGTACATACAGTCAATTCATATTCCTACAACTAGCAACCATGAAGTGAATGTACAAAAGAGAAGTAGACCGTTAGGTTTATATATGTATATACAAGCCGGGGGGGGGGGGGGGGGGGGGGATTTCGGGAACTTCCTAAAAGGAGAAAAAAGTGCACGGGTGGCCCTAAGTGTGTTCATGCACATCACTACTGAAATATACTTACATAATGCTGCAGTGTTCTTACTATTTTAGCTCAATTTTTTTTTGTAATAGACATGCAATTATGATGAGAAGTGATGTTCCTTGATATTAGGAGTTGAAGCCATTGTCAAGTTAGAAAGGCTTCTAGACTGAATGATGTGATACATATCCTAAGTTTCTATATTTTTTTTCTTGCTCATAGAGGTCAATACTCTTCAAGGGGAGAAGAACCTTTCAGTCTTTTCTCGTGCATGATCATAAGTTTAAAGATCTCTGATTTATAGATGGCCTAGTTTAATGTTTGTGACAACTCACAAGATATTTAATAATAGATTAGAATATCTTTCGGTTAGTGGCAAGAAAAAGCATATCTATCTGTCAGTTCGGACTGTTAGTGTAAATTTGATTATCACTCAGAATGTCTTTTCGTCTATACTTCAGAAACAATTCTATGATCTCCCATTCCTGTGTAAGCCAATCTGATAGTTCATCTCCCTTTGAGGGTCAGTCTGTTGTATTTTTTGTGATCAGTTATAGAGACTTTTGTTAACATAATTGAGGAGGCTAGGTTAGCCGAAAAGTGGTTCTCGGTTCAAGGACGCAAAGCTAATAAACCTATTAAGGGAAATGAGGGGTAGAGAAAATACCTTGAGCCAACGTCCGAGTACTAGGCGCTACGGCGCCGAAGTAACCCATGCCACACTCCCAAGAAAAGCTTATTAAAAATAAGAAAGAAAACTATTCTTAAATGATTCTTGTCTGTGTGGATATGTGTTTCTGTAGAGGAAGAGGCAAGGTGTCTGAGGAAGCACATCGATCAACCATCCTATGCAGACCTGCATTGGGTATGTTGATGTCGTTTTCTTATTCACAAGATTTAGTTGGAGGACCAGTGTTTGAACTCCTTGAAATGACTGCAGGGAGTGTTCATACCTGCCATCAAGGGTCAGGCAACTGATGCACAACAAAAGAAATGGTTACCTTTAGCTTATAGCCAGGCAATCATTGGATGCTATGCACAAACAGAACTAGGGCATGGCTCTAATGTGCAGCGACTGGAAACAACAGCAACATTTGAGCCTTCTACTGACGGATTCATTGTGAATACTCCAACTATTGCAGCAACAAAGGTCTGTTTTTATTGAAAAACATGAATAGCATTTATCAGTGTCTAATGTAGTTTCTTATTTGGTGTTGAACCCTATAGTGGTGGCCTGGAGGTCTAGGCAAAGTCTCAACACATGCAATAGTGCATGCACGGCTATTGACAAATGGGAAGGATTATGGCATACATGGTAATGGTTTCAATAGTCTGGTAGCTCGAATTATTTATACAAGGATTTCTTTTATCTTATTTTCCAATGTGGAAACAGCTTTTATCGTACAGATTCGTAGCCTTGAAGATCATCAACCTTTACCTGGAATTACAGTGGCAGATATTGGTACTAAATTTGGAAGCAGAGCTTACAATAGTGTGGACAACGGGCTCCTTCGCTTTAACAACGTGCACATTCCTCGTGAAAATATGCTGATGAGGTCTGATGTTAATGCTTGTTATATATTGTGAACAAGCAAAGGAATTCACAGTTTAATTTCTGCATGTCAGGAGCTGAGTTGAAAACCTCATGCTTGCTTCGAGGTTCAACAGATAGGGAGTGACATTGGTGTGGGATTATTAATGGAATCATGGATGCTTATGGCATCAATAGGATGGATCGCTTGTCAAGCAGAGGTTTTATGAAAGGGGTCGCAGGTGGTTCCTGAGCGTTTTGGAATATATCCAGCTGATGGGAGCTCTGTATATGCAGTTACCATACATTACAATGACATGTGAATAGTTTCTGTTTTCCACAGAAAATTCTCGCCTTATGACTTCAAGAAAGATATCCATAAGAGTGGGATTAGCATTCTGAGATGGAACGAGAGGAAACGCAATCACAAGTTGCAAGTTTTGGTCTGCTCCTCTAAAAGTTTTTGCGTGAAGATATGACAGGATAAACTTCAACAAATCCATGAACTAGTACACGTTGATGCCGTTAATGCCATTATGGCATCATCGTATATATGTAATACAATCATTGTGTAACTGATGTTTGCTAGCGTTTCATGTTGTATGAATTTACGATTCACTCTTCTCCAGGGTAGAATTCAACACTAGATTTTGAACATGACTCATATTTCAACTCATTCCATGGCCAATGATGAGACACAGGAAAACTTAAGAAACTTCCACTCAAATAATCTGAGAAAATCAAGTGTGTAGCAGTCTTCTCGGTAGATGTAGATGTATAAAAAGATGATATTATTTTCCCTTTGGGGACATCTAATGGAATTGGAATTAATCAGAGAAGATTAGCCTGGCCCCTATGCAAAGATGACACACACAAATTGAGAAATGTAGAGATGAGATCACGATGGAGACTCGGAACTCTGTGCACCAGGAATTTTGTTCATACGTCTTGCTGTACCTCCTCTCTTGCATCCCTAGCTCCTGCTGCTGATTCCCGTCATTTCCCCTTCTCAATCCTGCTCTCTCTTACTAGCTCAACGTTCTTTTCCTTCTTTTTGTATGTATAGATGCTGCCTCTCTGCCCTTACTGTGAACAGATGCTACTCTCTTCTCCACTCATTAAATTATGACTACCTTGTCCTGCTGCAGCTTTTCAATGGTGGATTGGATGCTCACCCATGTCAGCTGGTAATCAGCGGATGGATATGCCTCTGCCCCTGCTGTTGGAAAGCATTTCATCACTCCTGGTTTTTACCATGAGAGAGAGAGGCATTGCATCGTGGCCCCCATCAAAACTCCTAACACTACACACAAAAAAGAATTACATCCATGTTATTTGCCTTTCATTATAGGGGTGCAGTTTTCAGTATTCATGGTAAACTTCAGCTCTATATTCCTATTCAATCAGCGATCAATTGTGCAAGGCATGTTTTCAATATGATGTGGGGGAATAGTGTAATTATTCCAGAAATGTATGTGCTTGCATGTGCTTGTATGCATGTGCATATTCTTGCATGCAATAAGTGATTCAAGCAATCCTTTGCACAAAAGGGAATTAAGTGCATGAAATGCATGAATGCTTGAAGCAAAGGAATGCTTGAATCACTTATTGCATGCAAGAATATGCACATGCAAGCACATACATTTCTGGAAAAGGACAAATAGCTTTACTATTTTGTCCAAGATCTTTAATGAAGTTATCAAGAAATCTTTCTCGGATCATAATATCTTGATTTATAGCTGTATTCTACCACTCTTTGATGGTTTGATGTATGTTTTTCCATGGAAACCAGTGCGTCATATTTGTGAAGAACTTTGTGCTTGCTCTATCTACGTTGATCTCATTGGTCTTCCATGTCATCTTTGGGATGATGTTTCTAATGTTGGGAAAGGGAAATCCAAAATATCTATCTATCTCAAGAAGATAAGGCCCAAAAAGGAAATCATATATAAATGAATCTCTACTCTTCTAAAGCTTTTTATGTCTTTCTCATTCTCCACATTTTTTGTGTTGATATATTTTAGGTAGTGATGTGTGTGAACACACTAGGACCGCCGAGGCACTTTTTTTCCTCTTTAGGAGGTTTTTTTCCCTCGGCTTGTATACACGCCTATTGCCCTAATGGGCTACTTATCTTTGTACATTCTCTAGTAATACATTCAGTCTTGTGTGTTGTGCTCCAAGCTTCTTCTTCTTCCTTGTGCTGTTCGCGTGCTTCCGCTACCATCTATCTCCAACAATTGGTATTAGAGCAGGTCGTCGCTTCATCTAGGGCGCCGTCGACACTCCTCCGTTTGCAGTCTCAGAATCGTACGAATTTTGGTGAGCATACTTAGAGTGTTTCCGAGATCAAAACAGCTTTGCTGTGTGGTGCCGAAATCGCGATCTGAGCTCGTTTCGGCCTCCGAACGCAGTATCGCAGCGCTTGTGCAGGCTATTTCGTCTTTTTGTGCCAAAGGTATATACCTGTTTCTGTTCACCAGTATAAGCGTCTTGAAGTCCGCTACAGGTTTAGCAAAACTCGTCTGGGTAGTTCCGTTCAACTTTTTGAGATACAGTCAATTTCCTGCATCAAGGTATTTTAGTCACCGGCCATGGTTGAAAGCAGTGATGTATTCCGTATGTTGGCTGTTGAGGATAAGTTGGATGGTACCAACTACCCATTATGGGCTTATATGATGCGGCATGTATTGGTTGCAAAAGGATTGTGGAACATTGTGTAGGGTGTTGAAAGACGTCCTGTTACACCTATAACAACAGGTTCTACGAATACAGGTGCTTGAGCTGATTAAGATGGTGTCGAAGATGATATTGTGTAGATTCCTGTTCGTGCTTCTGTTTCTACTGCACCTACTGCAGAGCAGATTCGTTGGGATGGCAGAGATGCCCAGGCACATGCATTGATAGCTTTGTCTGTCAAACGTGCCATTATTCCTCATATTCGCTCTTGTAGAACAGCTAGGGATGCTTGGGATACACTTACCACATTGTATCAAGCTAGGAATGAGGCTCGTGTTGCTTACCTCCGAAAACAGTTGGAGAGTGAGCACATGAATGAAGGTGATTCTATGGACAGTTTCCTAACGAAGATCAAAGATTTGAAGGAACAATTGATTTCTGCTGATGAGGTTATACCAGATAGCTCACTTGTGCAGACCGTTCTGAATGGTCTTCCTGATTCATATCAGAGTTTTGCTTCTACTCTTCGGTTGATGATGAAAGGCAATCCTAATGCCTTATCATTTGAGGAGTTAGTTTCTGTTCTGTTACAGGAAGATCAGTCCAGGCAGAATAGGTCCATTATGCGTGTTGCAGATCAAGCTTTCCTGGCTAGTCAGAAGGGCAAAGGAAAATGGAGCTCTTCTACTAGTAAGCAGAAATCTGCAAATGCTTCACATTCAAAGAACGAGGATAAAGATGAGAAGAAATCAGAAAAGCAAAAATTGTTTTGCAAGTACTGTAAAGGGAATGATCATATCATAAAGAACTGTCCAAAACTGGCTGCAAAAGAGGCAAAGAAGAAGGAGGCTTGAATGGTTGTTGCAGAAACCTCTACACCAAAAACAGAGTCTGCTAATCTTGTGCAGGAAGAAGAATGGGCGTTTACTACTGTTTGCAGTTTTGACCCATCTATCTTCTCATGAGCAGTGCATGTCTGCAGTGGACTCAGATGTTTGGTACTTTGACAGTGGGGCGACCAAACATATTACCTCGCAGCGCAGTTTCTTCTCTTCACTCGAGCCTGCCCCTACAGGGAATACTGTCACATGCGCCAGCAACTCCTCTTATCCTATTATGGGAGTTGGTAAGGTCATTCTGACTACTGCTGATGGTAGTTCTTTCACCTTGTGAGATGCTTTATTTGTGCCAGGGATCAAGAAGAATCTGTTATCAGTTTCTGCATTAGCCAAGATTGGCTTGGTTGTGTCATGGACGAAGGAAACCATCCTGAACCTAAGATTCCATGTGAACCCTGTATCTCATGATTGGTTCAGAATTAGGAGAAACCAATGCTTCCATTGCGTCCGGAATGTGCCAAAACCCCAAGATCGACTGTCTATTCGCTGAATTCTGACATTGGGAGGTCTTGTTACAAATCGATGACATCATGATGACATCATCAGTTCGCAACCGCCTTGGGAACCGCCCTTGAAAACCTATATAAGGAGGGGTTGGCCACATTCATAATCAGTCTTGCCAATGCCAGTCTTGGGAGCTCAAGGAGTCGTGACCTCCAAGTAAGTACATTCAAGTTCCAGTTCAAGTTCTAGTCTTGTTTCTAGCTCTAGTCTTGTCTAGTCTTGTATTGTGGACATCCTTTCTTGTCCTATTGTAATCTCGTAGTACGAGATCCTTTCTAGTTATTTCTTGTATCCAGTTCATATCCCTGAGGGGATTTCTTGTAATCGAGATATCTTGTTTCCTACCTACGATCCCGGGTTGTGGGATCTCCTGTATCATCTCTAGTCGAGTTTTCCATACCTATTGGTCCCGGGTTGTGGGACATCTTGTATCGATCGTATATTCTTGTAGCATTTTCCCTTCGTGGGTATTCTTGTAATCAGAACTGTGTTTCCGAAATCTTGTCTTGTGTAGTCAGAGAGCACAATCTAGTGCTCCCCTGACATTTTGGCAAGACTATCTTCTATCCAAGACCAGACATCATGGAGAACGCTTATGAACAGATCGTAGCATCACTTCAGAGTCTCCAACAACAAGTCGAAGACCTAAGTCGTCGACAGACACAAGTCGAGATGGGACATCCAGTGCATGTAGGTACACTCCTTCAAGAATTACAAGAACGAATCGGGAGTCTTCAAGCGAATCAAGGGAGTATTCAAGTGAACCAACGGCCCAGTACATCATTTGTGAAGGAACCCAAGATTTGCATGCCAGAAAAGTTCAATGGTGATCGTACAAAGTTTCGAGGATTCTTGCAACAAGTCAAATTGTACATTCGCATGCAGCCTGATAGATACCCTGATGATGCATCCAAGGTCGGTTTTATTGGAACCTTGCTCTATGGTCAAGCTTTATCATGGTTCGCCCCAATCTTGGAGAAGGATATGGCCGTACTTCATAATTATGAGGCATTTCTTGGAGAGCTTGTCGCCACATTTGGAGATGCAGACACGAGTCGAGTGGCAGAAACAAAACTTCGAAAGCTACGTCAAGGTAACCGCCCTGCCTCTACCTATGCATCAGAATTTAGGCAGTTGATATGTGACCTCACTTGGCATGAAGATTATTTCATTAGCCAATTTAGATGGGGCTTAAGGGATGACGTGAAGGACCTTCTACTCACGATGCCAGAGGTGAAGACATTGAATGAATACATCAACCAAGCCATTCAATGTGATAACCGTCTTTTTGAAAGGAAACAAGAAAAACAAGTAGAAGGAAGACCTCGCCAATGGAAACCTTTCCAGCCTACTCCTAGAGATGACACTATGCCCGAACCTATGCAGATAGATGTAACTAGGTTCCAGCCTCTAACACCACAAGAGAAACAAAGAAGGAGGGATAACAAATTATGTCTATATTGTGGAAACCCTGGCCACATTGCAGTTAATTGTCCCAACAAGAGAACAAACTCCAAAGTCGCAGCCACCCTTGTAGAGCAGGGAAACGAGGAAGTCCAGTTGTAAAAGAGACCATACAGCCGGACCATGATATACGAAAGGGTCTCATAATTCCATCCACACCCGTAGAAACATGTCTTGCCCCTGTCAAGTTAATCCTGTCTAAGAAGACCCTTTCCCTCATAGCTCTAGTAGATTCAGGAGCGTCCTCATGTTTCATTGATGAAGGACTCGTTAAGAAACATGGAATTCCAGTACTTCGAAAGAACAGACCAGTAGTAGCCGAAGTAGTAGATGGACGGCCTCTAGCATCGGGGAATATAACCATGGAAACCATACCACTAAGAGTACACCTTGGTGACCATGATTCACACATATGTTTCAATGTAATATCGAGTCCAGCAAATATGGTTATCATCGGAATGCCGTGGTTAAAGAAACATAATCCAGAAATTAATTGGGAAAAGAATAAAATCACCCGTCGAGATATCCAGAAGAACCCAACATATGTTGGAGCTAAAGCCTTCATACATGCAGTAAGGAAGGAACCTACATATATGATCTATGCCATACCAGCTCAAGAATCCAAGAAAGATGATCCAGTACAGCTACCCAATCAGTACAACGGCTTTGAAGATGTTTTTGAAAAGAAGAATGCAGATATCCTTCCAGAGCATAGACCTTATGATTGTCCCATAGATCTTCAAGAGGGAACACAACCACCCTTTGGACCAATCTACAGACTATCTCCAGAGGAACTTACAGAACTACGCAAGAACATTGATGAGAATCTAGCAAAGGGGTTTATCAAACACTCGAAGTCTCCAGCAGGAGCTCCTATTCTATTTGTAAAGAAGAAGGATGGGACTCTCCGGATGTGTGTAGATTATCGTGGATTGAACAAAGTCACTATAAAAAACAGATACCCTCTACCACTCATATCAGAGCTCTTGGAACGCCTTGGAAAAGCAAAATTCTTCACGAAAATTGATCTTCGAGGAGCTTACAACCTTGTCAGGATCAGAGAAGGAGACGAATGGAAGACAGCATTTCGAACAAGGTATGGGCATTTTGAATATGTAGTTATGCCCTTCGGTCTTACAAATGCTCCAGCTGTCTTCCAACATATGATGAATGATATTTTTCGAGAATATTTAGATGATTTTGTTGTAATATACCTTGATGATATCTTGATATTTTCAAAAAATCTAGAGGATCATGAAGATCATGTAAAGATAGTCCTAGAGAAACTAAGAGAAAAAGGATTGTATGCGAAATTGGAGAAGTGTTCTTTTCATAAGACAGAAGTGGAATTTTTAGGGTACATAGTATCAGATAAAGGAATTTTTATGGACCCTAAGAAGATTGAGACAATCCTTGATTGGCAACCACCTTCATGTGTTCGAGATGTACAATGTTTTTTGGGGTTTGCCAATTTCTATAGGATATTCATCAGAGATTACTCCAAGATAGTGACACCTCTTACCAAGCTTACAGGGAACTCCAAATTCTCATGGACCGAAGAAGCAGAGAAGGCCTTTCAGACCTTGAAATCAGCATTCACTACTGCTCCAATCCTAGTTCATCCTGATTCTAGTAAGCCCTTCTTCCTTGAGACAGATGCATCGGACTTTGCTCTAGGGGCCATTCTTTCCCAATATGGAGATGATGGACAACTACATCCAGTTGCATATCATTCAAGGAAGTTTTCCCCTCCAGAAATTAATTATGAAATTCATGATAAAGAACTCCTTGCCATAGTAGACGCGTTTGATACCTGGCGTCACCATCTAGAAGGAGCAGCTCATAAAGTCATTGTATATTCAGATCACAAGAACCTAGAGTATTTTATGACCACCCGGATCCTCAATAGAAGGCAATCTCGATGGAGTAACTTTTTATCCAGATTCGACTTTGTCATCACATACCGTCCAGGACGTCATCAATGTCAGTCAGATGCCCTATCCAGAAGATCTTACCTTGCACCAAAGAAGGGTGAAGAGGCCTTTGATCAACAAGAGAGTGTATTACTCAAGCCCGAGCATCTCCAGTTAGCAGCTATCTCTTCAAGCCATCATGAAGATTCAGCCTTGAATCAGTTGATCCGTGAGCATCTACCACAGGATGAATTGTTTTGTAACGTTAAGCAGAAAGCTCAAGAAGGAAAATTCCAAGAAGTAAACGAATTTCAGGAAAAGGATGGTTTACTACTCTATAAGAACCTATTGTATGTCCCTCCAGGAAAGCCCAGGATCCAAGTACTTCAACAACGCCATGACAACCTTGCAGCAGGACATTTTGGAGTAAATAAAACAATAGAACTCATATCAAGGGACTTTTGGTGGCCTCAGATGTGGAAGGAAGTCAAAGAATACATTCGAACCTGTGATACTTGCAATAGATCTAAGGTACCCCGACATAAACCTCATGGCCTCTTGCAACCTCTACCTATTCCAGAAAGGCCATGGGCTTCATTGTCGATGGATTTCATCACAGATCTACCAAAGTCAGATAAGTATGATGCCATTCTTGTTATTGTGGATAGATTTACAAAGATGGCACACTTCATTCCAACTACCAAGGCAATCACAGGTGCAGCCACTGCCAGACTTTTTCTTAGGTACATATTTAGGCTTCATGGATTGCCTGATGACATTGTCAGTGATCGAGGTCCACAGTTCATATCCAGCTTTTGGAACAGTCTTTGCAAGCTCCTTGGTGTTCAAGTTAAACTATCTACAGCAAATCATCCACAGACTGATGGACAAACAGAACGAGTGAATCAAGTCCTGGAGCAATATCTCCGTTGCACTAGCAACTATCACCAAAATGATTGGTTTGAGTTGTTACCCTTTGCAGAGTTTGCCTATAACAATAGTGTTCATGCATCTACTAAGCAAACTCCCTTCTTTGCAAACTATGGACAACATCCAAGGATGGATATACAACTCTCAAATCATGTCAAGAACCCAGCTGCCAGAGACAAGGCCCAGTACCTGATGGACATTCACAAAGAACTGAAGGAAGAGATCCATAAAGCTCAACAACAATATAAGTACTATGCAGATCAACATCGTGTCCAGAATCCATCGTATCAAATTGGGGATAAAGTATGGTTACTCCGAAACAATTTACAAACTTCAAGGCCTTGTGCAAAGTTAGATCATCAAAAGTTTGGACCATTTACCATCTTGGCCAAGATTAATCCAGTCACCTTCAAACTCCAGTTACCGAGTACCATGAGAATACATCCAGTTTTCCATGTATCCATGTTGGAACCATATCAGATTTCACCATTGAGGGGGGAGAGACCTAGTCCTTCACCACCTATCGAGATTGATGATCATGAAGAATTTGAAGTCGAGCATGTCCTAGATTCCAGAATATCCCGGGGAAGATTGGAATACCTTATTCATTGGAAAGGGTATGACATCAGTGATCGTACTTGGGAACCTGCAGAAAACCTTCAGAGAGCACCAATCAAGGTTCGAGAATTCCATAAGAAAAATCCAACGAAGCCGAGACCAGATAACATGACCGCTCCTCGTGGAACTCGTCGCTTGAGGGGGAGGTGATGTCATGGACGAAGGAAACCATCCTGAACCTAAGATTCCATGTGAACCCTGTATCTCATGATTGGTTCAGAATTAGGAGAAACCAATGCTTCCATTGCGTCCGGAATGTGCCAAAACCCCAAGATCGACTGTCTATTCGCTGAATTCTGACATTGGGAGGTCTTGTTACAAATCGATGACATCATGATGACATCATCAGTTCGCAACCGCCTTGGGAACCGCCCTTGAAAACCTATATAAGGAGGGGTTGGCCACATTCATAATCAGTCTTGCCAATGCCAGTCTTGGGAGCTCAAGGAGTCGTGACCTCCAAGTAAGTACATTCAAGTTCCAGTTCAAGTTCTAGTCTTGTTTCTAGCTCTAGTCTTGTCTAGTCTTGTATTGTGGACATCCTTTCTTGTCCTATTGTAATCTCGTAGTACGAGATCCTTTCTAGTTATTTCTTGTATCCAGTTCATATCCCTGAGGGGATTTCTTGTAATCGAGATATCTTGTTTCCTACCTACGATCCCGGGTTGTGGGATCTCCTGTATCATCTCTAGTCGAGTTTTCCATACCTATTGGTCCCGGGTTGTGGGACATCTTGTATCGATCGTATATTCTTGTAGCATTTTCCCTTCGTGGGTATTCTTGTAATCAGAACTGTGTTTCCGAAATCTTGTCTTGTGTAGTCAGAGAGCACAATCTAGTGCTCCCCTGACAGGTTGTGAAATTTGTTGATGACAGATGTACAGTTCATGATCTGTCAAATGGCGATGTTATTATTGCTTCTGGCATTTTATGTCATGGGCTGTATAAGCTCATAGACTATGAAAGATCTGTGAATGATTCGGCATGTGCAGTTCATGATTCTCAGGCTATGTCAGATGCCCTACTCAGAAAGGCTTTGATTCAGTCTCGGTTGTAATTGATCGATTTACTAAACTTGCTTAGTTTATTCCGGTCAAGACTACTTATAAGACTCCATAACTCGCAAAAATATTTGTAGATCAACTTTAAAGACTCTATGGTCTTCGGCATAGTTTCCGATCGAGATGCTCGATTTACAAGTCATTTTTGGACTGCAGATGTATGAGTTCCAGCCTAGGTCTCCGTATACAGTAGGACTTCAAAGTGAATGAGTACAAGCAACTCAAGAATTCCTTCAAGACATGAACTTTAAACTTAAGATAGCTAAAGAAAACTTGAAAAGAGCTCAAGATCGAGCAAAGGCTTATGCCGATCCAAAGCAAAGAGATGTTACTTTTCAGGTTGGTGATCAAGTTTATCTTCGTGTTCGTGGAAGGTCGGAAAATTTCAAGATTGGTCAATGCGCAAAGTTGTCACCTAGATATTGGAGTCCTTTTCCAATTACCAAGAAAGTTTGCTTATGGGCTTATGAATTGTAACTTCTAGAAGATAGATGGATTCATCCACATGCTAGCCGAATCAAGAAGAGTTTGACAGATCCGGATAATCTGGTTAGACATCATGTTATACTTCCACTTCCAGTAAGTGAAACATTTCCTCATTAACCTAAAAGACATGGGATATAAACGTACACTTGTACAAAGAGTGCTTAGTAAAATGGAAGGATGGAACTAAAGAAAACTCAACATGGAAAGAAGTTTCCACAATCCAACGATGTTTTCCAACTTTCTAGTTTTAAGTCGGTCAACGAAAGATAAGGTTTTCTACTTTCAAGTTCTAAATGGATAAACCGATCAAATAAAAGCATGTTCTTCAAGTTTTAGAACAGGATAAGATTTTCTACTTTCAAGTTCTAAGTGGATAAACCGATCAAATGAAAGCATGTTTTTCAAGTTTTAGAACATGATAAGGTTTTCTACTTTCAAGTTTGAAGTGGATAAACCGATCGAATGAATGCATGTTCTTCAAGTTTTAGAACATGAGGCTCGGGTGTTGCCTACAGTATATGTAGCTCTAATTGTCGAGGACGAAAATATTTTCCAAGGGGAGAAGAATGTAATAAACTAAGTCTATGATCTAAGGGTCCGGCTGGTTCAGACGGATCTAAAATCGGACACCGTTTGGTCACGGGTGTGTATGACCAAAGATCCCGAAACTGGACTTACTAGAAGGTCATGTAGTCTTGTAACCAAGTGACCCATTTAACCTAGTGGTTAACAGTCAAGGGTGTGAAGGAGGAGGTCTTGGGTTCAAGCCCCATTGGTACATGGGGAGAGTATTTTGCCCAAAGAGCTCTAGAATCTTCTAGAAGCATCCAGTTGAGTCAACTCCGGTTAACTGGGACACTTGGTGCACATGTAGTTACATGTGCTCCAAGTGGATGGTTAGAATCCATGTGCCGAAGAAGGTAGTCCCGTTGAGAGAGCTTTATATAGAGGCATATGGTTGGGAGGAGAGTCATTCATTCGTGAGCTAGTCCTGTGGTTATGCTAACCTTTGAATGTCCTCAAACTTTCTTTATTGTATCCATATTTTGGATATATCTATCATTGAATTAGAGATATGTTATGACACAATAAAGATCACTCAATTTGTAACTTCTTGTCTTTCTCATTTCATTGATCTTAAACTTTAGCTTTTGCTTCAATAGGATTAGTTTCATTAAGTGTAGCTGTAGGTTCTTCCCCACTCACCAAACCCTTCATGTTCTTTGTATTCAAAAGATTTTGTGATTTCAATATCCATGACTTGTAACTGCCTTTCTCCCATTTCTCTAGTTGAAAAGTATAATCAGGCATTGTATGCTATGATGCTATTATATCTTCAAAAGAATGTATTTCAACTGATAAAATGATGAGTAGTTACTTAGTGCACATGAACAATCAAGCTTTATTTGCATCTAAGTGTAGGCTAGCTCACTTGTAAGTACCTTCTTTTTTCTTCTTCTCTTGTAGATCTTGAGCAGCTCTACTCTTTCACTTCCAGTACCTTCCAAATGTGTTTTAAATAACTGTAATTTATATTTTTTGAAGAAAACCTATTTATATTGTAACTAAAATTTCAGATTCTTCTTTGGTAGTTCTTTCATACTTCTGTACATAAATATATGTTTGCCATACAGTTGACATATGAAAGAACTATGAGCGTGCATTCCAGCATTTCCTATTGAAAGCCTCATTCACTGTACGATAGAAAAGAAAAGGGTGCAGAATAAGGAAAGAATTAAGAGAAAGTTAGAATGCTATACAGCATGTACTCATTCAAATTGTATGTGATACCTGCAGTATGATTGCCGTTATCACGTACAGTGCCTCATTTGCAGGTTGGCAACAGTGACAAAAGAGGGCAAATATGTGCATTCTAATGTCCCTACACAGCTTGCTTATGGTGCCATGGTTAATGTGAGAAAGTCCATTGTTATGGATGCCTCATATTCTCTTGCGAGAGCTGTAACAATAGCAGTAAGATATAGTGCTGTAAGGCGCCAGTTTGGAGTGCAAGATGGACAGCCAGAGATGCAGGTTTGTGTGTCTGATGTACAATGTTACTTGCCTGTCCTATGTCACTAAATGGCAAATGGGAATCAGGTTCTTGACTACATGACTCAACAGAGCCGTCTCTTCCCACTTCTTGCGACTGCATATGCTTATAGGTTTCTTGGGCAATGGATGTCTTCACTCTATTCAGATACCATGGCTTGCTTTGAGAATAATGATTTCTCAACGTTACCTGAAGTGCATGCATGTACTGCAGGCCTGAAGTCTATTGCTACATCAACGACTGCAGTATGTTTTGCATGACGTTTCCATTCTTTTCTGTACGTGGGAGCGTTTCTGTTTGGCCAATGTTAACCAATAATGCGATGTCATTCTGATGAAACAGGATGGCATAGAAGAGTGCAGAAAGTTATGTGGAGGTCATGGTTATCTAACGTCTAGTGGGCTTCCAGATCTTTTTGCTGTCTATGTTCCCTCTTGCACGTATGAGGGTGACAATGTTATCCTGCTATTGCAAGTAAGCCATTGGTTTGAAGTACGTTTAAGTTTTGGGATAAATTTTCATCGGAGAAAGTGTACACGCATCTGTTTGACTTTCAAGCAGATCCAATCAGACATTGCTTAACTTAAGCTGGCAGATGGTGCCTTCGTCCTTGAACTGTATGATTCACTGTCACTGGTCAGCTAAAACAAAAGCTCTTGTTTGAATTCATGAAACTGGCCATCCTGTCTTTGACAAAAATGCTCAAAGTTAATACAAAGCATGCTTTTATTTTCTGACTATTGAGATAGTTTTATGTCAGGTTGCAAGGTACTTAATGAAAACACTCAAATTTCTAGGCTCAGGAAAAGAGCCATCTGGTACTGCTGCTTATCTGTCAAATGTTACAGAGCTTGTATCAAAAAATTGCGAAGTAGCGAAAGGTACGGTGAGACAATTATTTAATAATCACTTCATTTTGGTAGAGATCTCAATTGTCATCTTGGATTCCCAGAATCTGATTGGATAAGTCCAAAAACATTGCGATACGCTTTTGAAGCAAGATCAGCTCGACTTGCACTCAAGTGTGCAACACAGATTGCCGCAGCTTCAACTCAAGACGAAGGTAAAAAGAACAGCATTGATCGCCTTTGATACTCTGTAATGAAATAGGAAGTAAATCAATTGGTACTCAAAATGGCAGGCTTCTCTGAAGCATCGTGTGAGCTTCTGGGGGCATCACGAGCCCATTGCGAGCTTATTATAGTTACAAGGTAATACATATTATGTGGCATTTCATTCATATGTTTATCCTCACTGTGTTTCGCTTTTTCCCTTTATTGTAGATTCATGGGAGCTCTGGAGAGAGAGATTCCAGGCAGGGGCGTAAAAAACCAGCTTCAGATTTTATGTAACATATATGCATTATCTTTGGTTACTACACGTGCAGGAGACTTTCTTATGACAGGATATTTATCTCCAGAGCAAGTTGAACTTGCTAAATCCCAACTGCGAGATCTCTTTAAAAAGGTGCACTCGCAGTCTTGACCATATTAACAATGTGTACAAACTGTATGCTCTAGGACGCGACAGTAAATTAATGGGATAATTTAGTCATATCAAGCAGCATAAAACAGAGATAATTGGTAAAATAATGTGTTACAGGTGCGCCATAATGCAGTATCGCTGGTGGATGCTTTTGATTATACAGACTTCTACCTGGGTTCATCGCTCGGTCGGTATGACGGTAATGTATATGAAAGCCTCTACAATGAGGCCCTCAAAGACCCGACAAATGCATCTGCAGTTACTGAAGGCTACACTGAGTTTATCCGCCCAATCCTTAAGCAGCAGCTGGGGACATCAATGTCAAGATTATAAAGCATTGCCGCATACAATGCTAGTATATGCGTACAAGCTTATGAATTTACTAAATATGTGCAAAGGTGATGGTAGGGGCATAACGCCATTCCCTAATTTTATTTCCTTCAGTTGAAATCTGAAGTTGCAGTTGAAAACTGAACCTGCAGTTGAAACTGAAGGTTAAAAGACTCTTTACATGTATTTTCTTGCAAATAATTGCGGAATAAAATGAATATTTCACATACGATCTATGTCTTTGTGCTTGTGATGGTCAATAGGAAGCTCATTAAGGAAATGCTTGCTTATCGACGAGTATCATATGGAATCAGATTTATCTATCAAAATCGACCTCATCGAACTCTACTCTAGTTGGAATGGGAAAAAAACGAATGCATGCATTGTTTCTGAACAGAAATTTCTCACTAAACAAGGCATCCCTATTATTGTACACAACAGCTCTAAAATTTTCAAACTTAAAATGAAGTAGAATTCGTTAGCATATTTTGGTAAACACGTGTATGAACACACTCAGGATTGTTGGGGCACTTTTCCCTCTTTAGGAGGTTTTTTCCCCTTGGTTTTTTTTATATGCGTAGTTGAATTGTGTAGGCTATTCTCAATGGGCTTCTTGATTGTTAGCAATGTTTTGCTTCTTTTCTTTGATTGATGATGAACAGTAATCCAAATGGCTTAATATTCAAAGATTCTAAATTATACTTTATTCCAAGAAAATCAATCTAGGTGAAACACGGCCATTATGCATGTATGTTGTAGATCAAGCCGTTGTTGCTAGTTAGCTGGGCAAGGATATTGGTGGTTCTTTCTATGATAAGCAAAAATTAATAAATGTTGCACAATCAAAGAGCGAAGGAAAAAAAATGAGAAGAAAGTAGATTAACGAAAATAACTTTTCAAGTACTATAAGGCAAATGATCATGTTCAAAAGATTTGTCTTAAAACTTGTTGCTAAGGAAGCAAAGGAGAAAAAGCTTAAAATGTTTGTTGCAAACAATCAAATTATGAAAATGAGTATTCTAACCTAGTGCAAAACGAAAAATGGGCATTTACTAGACAACATAGTTATGATCCATCATCTTAAGTCATCATTGTATGTTTGATCTGGACTTAATGTTTTGTGCTTTCATAGTGATGCAACCAAACATATTACTTCTCAATGCAAACAACTCCTATTCTATTTTGGATGTTGGAAAAAATATCCTTACTATTACCAATGGTAGTACAATCACATTATCATATGCTTTATATTTTCGATGGATCAAGAAAAACCTATTACCACAATCAGCACTAGCTAAGATTCAGTTGATAGAGAATTTTGTATATAATAGGTGAACAATTCATCATCTTTTTTATGATGATAAAATTATTGCATTTATTATCCCATATCATAGATTGTAAAATCTTATAAATTATGATAAATTTTTGGATGATTATGCATATGTAACACAAGCTTGCAAGCCATCTTAGATGCAAAAGTTTATCATGTATATTTTGGTCATCTAAGTTTTACTAGTTTCTTACATTTGTAGAAATCAGATATGATATGCCCCTTTGAGTAAACTTGAGTTCTGTCTAACATGTATGTGAGGGCTACATTTTGGTAAGATATAGCATTCTTCTTGTCCTAAGGATGATGCATCAATATCTGACTATGGTAATGTTTGTGGTCCTATGTAGATACTATCTTTTGGAAATTAGCTATACTTTGTGACTTTTATATATGGCTTTTCTATATGAACATGGATCTATCCACTCAATCAAAGTTTGAAGTTTTGCATGCTTTAAACAACTATTGCGTGCAACCTCCATCGTCATCAAGGAGGGATGTGTATGTCTTCTAAAAGCGTTTGTCATAGAGATCCTATTTCCTTTGATAAAGCATAAGATTAAAAAAATTTCACGATTTCTATGCAATCAGAATTCGATGTTATTACGAAGAATGGTTATGAATGGTTTTATATGGATGTTTGGAAACTTTAAGGGAATGGATGTGTGAATGCACTCTTAAGTACAATCATGATTGGACTCTCACATGAGTTCCATGTGGCACCCATGTGAAATGCCACATGGTAAACTTCATATATGGAGAGAGAGAGAGAGAGAGAGAGAGAGAGAGAGTTTGACATGTAACTCGAAGGATATTGGAGGACTTCGATCTCTATGCAATTCAATTCACATCGGAGTCCGCTGCAACATAGAGGACATGGGGCTCCTTCTCTACAAAAACAAGGAGAATCATTGGGATTGAGGCCATGCCACACTAGTGTCGGAGTCATTGAAGGCGACAAACGACAACTATCCCGCACAAAAAAATCCTAATGGCATCCACACATAGAACGGGCACACGAGCAAGCGAGGGAGGATAGAGATGCACACATGGGAGCTTTCCACTCCTTCCCTCAATATGTTTGAGATGTCCATCCTTTCTTCCTATATGGGATTATGTATGCCATGTCAAGAGGTTGTAACAAAGAAGAAACCAATCTCTATTGATTTTTGAGGTATAATTTTGGTTATTTTCGAATTATTTTCATCAATATTTAACCACCAAACAAAGATATTCAAGAGGAATTTGGGCAAAATAACTATGAACGCATGTAGAGGATGTGGACATTGGAGTTGGGCAAGAAAAATGGGTGAAGAGCTTTCATGGATGCATTCTTGAGCTTGCCAAATATACCCTTCCCATCATTTCTTCTCTTTTCATCTATCATTAACCACACCTACATCTTCACAAAGTCATATTTTTGTGCTGAGAGATCAGAGTGCTTGGTCTTGATTCGAAGCTTATATTCGATGCCTCTCGTAACAATAAATGACATATCATTTGGACAAGATTTGACGAGTCAAAAAAGCTATGTAGTACTTCAATAGGAACTAGTCGACATTCGGCCCTCATTTTGAAGCATTTGTTATCAATTTCACTTTCGTCGCTTGGGTTAGCATCGTGTGCATAATGTAAAGTGTTAGAGTACACTTGGAAGACTAGCAAGAAGTGGCAAGAAGTCCAATTGTTTTTAGTTTTGTTTCACCTTTGGTATTTGGCACTTCGAAGTTGTTTTTGGAGGTCTTTTGAGTGGTTTATGGTTCTACGACCCTCGTTGGGATGACCTGAGATTTCTAATTTTATTTTGGGCCTAGGAAGAACTTCAAATCAAATCCTCACTACCTCGAATATTACCTCAAAATCACTTTGGATAACTTGAAGGTCATCAAGGAAGTGCTCTCGTAATATTTCTCTCTCTTTTGGTAAATTTGGCTCTCTACTTTTTAAATTTAGGGGGAATAAACATGGAAACTAAGGCTCAAAGGAAATTAGCACACACTTCTCCACCTAGATGCCAAAATCTAGAGGGACGTGATCGAAGGATAAGAGAGGTCCAAGAAGAAGAAGATGATCAATACATTGAGATCTATGATGAATTTGTTATAGACAAGAAATTTGATGAGCTCAAGTAACAAACCTATAGGATACAGATTATCATAGGTAGCGTGACTTCTCTTATAGAAGAGTTGAAGATTCAGATTTTGGAGACACTTAACTCTTTCCTAACTAGGAAGGAAAGAGAAAATCCTACTCTTATCATACATGAATGGCTAGGAAGGAAACTCTCCAATCTAAAAAACATAAGAGAGAAAGCTCTAGGGAGACTCCCTTGCTGAAAGATCTTAAACCACCAACTTTTATGGGGGATGATCTAGAAATAAACAAGAATGTAGTTTATACTTTCTCACAAAAGTGGAATGACTTGCATCAAAAGGGAACACCGATTGAGTATCATGTGCTTGAAACGAGTCTTTCACATGAGCTTATTAGTGGTGGATGAGTCTCAAGGAGAAAAACTGCATCCCTACAAAATGGACTTAGTTTGGAATCTTTTTTTGAAGGAGTTTCTTCTTGAGAATGAAGAAGAGAGGAATTGGGATGAGTAGGATAGGATCACAAAGATAGGTAGACCGTTATTATTCTATATATCCAACTATAGAGAGATCATCTTGAAGCTCAAGGGACTTGATGATTTTCAAAAAACTAGCGGGTTTGTAAGAGGATTAGATAAGGGCATTAAGAGAAAGGTAAGAAGGAGTACACCTAAAATGTTTGAGGAGGTGATCAAGTATGTACAGATATATGAGGAACATGCCCTCCTCAATACACTCCTATGGAGATGGATCAACTCCTCAAACTAATTAGCACTAGAAAGTTTAAGAAAAAAATAGTAACGAGGAAATTAAAAGAAAAAAAAGAAACAAAAACTAGAAGGAAAAAAATTACCCATTTAACAATATGAAAGGGCAAAGAGAGAAAACCTCTGCTTTAGGTGCTTTTCTCCTAATCATGCACAATGGAACTATCCACTTCATAAGTGGGAAGAAGAAAGGAGGACCAAGTATTAGTAAAATCTTGGGAAAGGGTAAAAATGTGGTCCACCTTGTGCAAACACGTCTGATACATGGAAGCTCTGGCTTCAATTAGGTGGAATTGATGCATGAGGAAATAAAGCATATATGTTGCTTGACACATTCATTGTGGTCACTGTAGTTTGGACCACATGATTTGTTTAAGCTTCATGGTAGTGTATAGGAGACCAATAGGAGAGTCATGATAGATGAATCCACCACATAATTTCATAAACTATGCTCTGATCAAGAAATTAAAGCTTCCTTGATAGCCCAATGTACATAAATGTGTTGTATCTATGACGAAAGGCAAGTTTAAGAGGATATGGAACACTATGGTGTCCAATTTGGAAGTCCAAATATAGCGTTACATAGATCATGTGGACTTCAAAATTATGATCATGGAGAAGATAGGCATTTGTTAGGCACATAATGGGTTTGGGGTTTGGGAGACACTTAAACAAAACTATCAGAAAAACACTCTTAAGTGGAAGTAAATTTTTTATTCATGGAGAGAGAGGGAGAGATGTACTTAGTGCACCTCTCATCGCATCTTTAGATGTAGATACTTTATTTCATATTCAACATGTACAATGTTTTTATTGTAAACTTATGATTTATAGCATTGTAAGGCACCTCATCTAATGTATATTTTCATGATAGTAATGTAAATATGAACAAGAATTTCCATTATTCATTTTTTCAAGAGTGTGTATTCAAATGTTTTAAGGATTTAATGTTTGAACTTAAAGATGTTTTTGCCATTGACCTTCTTCGAGGGCTACCACTAGAGAGAGGGAACATTGACCATGCCATTGAAGTGGTTACTAACACTAACCCTATTTGCAAGACACCTTATAGGCTTAGTGTATCTAAGCATTACGAGGTAGAGAAGCAACTTTAGGATTATTTAGATAAAGACTCCATTAGACCTAGTAACTCGACTTGGGCATCGCCAATGTTCCTAGTAAAAAAGAAAGATGGATCTACCAAAATTTGTATAGATTATAGAGCATTAAAAAAGTTAAAAATAAAATAGGTTTTCAAGGCCTATGTTGGAAAACATAGTTGACCACTTACATAAAATTAAGTATTTTATCAAGTTTGATCTTATGTCAAGATGTCATCATATTAGAATTAAGGTAGAGAATGCCTATAAAACTGCTTTTAGGACTAGATATGGACATTACAAGTTTTTATTGATGCCTTTTGGACTCATTGATGCTCCAGTCACTTTCATGAAGCTCATGAATAGTGTTTTACGACCATATCTAGGGAAATTTGTAGTAAGCTTTTTAGCTTATATTCTGATCTATAATGATTAAGAAGAAGAATAATTGGAGCACTTGAGGAAAGTATTCAAATTTTTATGGGAAAATTTTCTCTTTGATAAGGAATCAAAGTGTGAAGTTTTCAAAACAAAGGTCAGATACCTTTGACATAAAGTCTCCCAAGGATGGGATCCACATTGATCTTGATAAAGTGTGGGCTACCATGGAATGAGCAGATCGGAGGAAGTTGGAAGATCTTCGGGTCTTCCTAGGTCTATTAGGATTCTATCGTAGATTCATCAAGAAGTATGCTAAAATTGTTATCCCGATGATTGAACAACTTAAAAGGAAAAGGAAAATCTTTAATTTGGAAAAAAATAGAATCAAAGTATGAAAGAGTTGAAGATAACAATCCCTACAACTCTACTTTTACATATAGCATATTCCAATAAACCCTTTGTGGTTGAGACTGACATGAGTAATTTTTCTATGGGAGCAATTTTAGTTCAGGATGATCAACCAATAGATTTTGAGAGCAAAAATCTAGAATCATCTCAAAACAATTATGCCATCTATGAGAATGATTTGTATGCAATTGTCTCTGCTTCAATGAAGTGGCATCATTACTTATATGGTGCCAAGCTTATGATAATGTTTGATCAAGAGAGCATTAAGTGGTTCTCTAATCAAGCCGACCTTAAAGCTCGTAAGGCACATTGGTAGAGACCCTTTGGGAGTTTTACTATGAACTTAGGTTTAGGAAGTGAAAGTATAATGCAGTGGCTGAATCACTTAGCTGCATGCCCATGCTCAATGGACTCTGTTCTACTTAGATCATGTTAAACACGCGTTTACCGTTAGAACGAAACTCTATTCGGGTTCTTGGGAGTGGAAGGGGTCTGAATAATCAGAGGCCCTATACTTGATTTTCCCAATTGAACACTCATACTATAGTACCGTAATGTTAAACCTCTACTAACACGAGTTACTATCAATACTCTGATTTGTTCTATCACAGATTTCCGACTCATACACAGAATAAGACTTCTCAGTAACCGGCACACAAGGTAAATACTATCGTAATACAGACTCTCAATAATTAACTTAACGGAACAGTGATTCAATTATTGCAAACACTATCATAACACAGTCCTTACCGCACAGGTGCAACAAGTAAACAAAGACAGAAAAGACACAGTATGACTCAGAGTTCTCCAAAAACAACACAACGTAACTCCACAGACGTATCGCCCAGACAAACAGTCTGGCGATCTTTTGATCGTCACCGAAAGTGTCTTTTCATTGCTTTATAAAAAAGTTACATCTCTTCGCAGCGACTTCTCAGTTCATGCGGAATATGAAAAGAAAAAAGGATTTACAATTGCCAATCCGGCGGCTTACACTGGCACGCACGGTGGACTTGAACCTGCAGGTATACAAAATATTACGGTTCATCTATTATACCTTCTAGATACATTGCTCTAGCTAATTTAAACGTTCGGGCAATTTTCTTTTTTAATGAATCTAACATCTGTTTCAGGACTTTGGGTTCTACTAGCTGAGCATCAGTTCTTATTGAACTGGTTGCAATTACCTGGCTTATCAAAATTTCTGCTTGTGTCTGCAGAAAAGCTTCCTACAGATAAAAGTCGTTTGATAGAGCTGCATCCCGGTTGACTTTCATGTCTGCAATCTGTTTATCAACTCGAGAGAGTCTTTCTCTTTGAGCACCCAGTTGATTCTCTCTTCTATCCAACTCTTGATTCTGAAATTGAATGGTCCTGGGCATCTCTTTCTCTTCTTATCCCTGGTATCTCCTTCTGTAGTTGAGCGACCAGCATCATCTGGCTTTTAAGAGCAGCATTTGATTCATATAGGTTTGCAGTTGCAAATTCTAGCTCCTTATTGGTTTGCTTTAGTAATACCATCATTTCCTGTCCTTTCTGTACTGCTTCATCCAATTGTACTCTTGTCTCTTCTAACAAATTGCCCAGTGCTATGCGGGCATCCTCTTTATCCGTAACTGATTACCGTAACTGTAGAATTTTTGCATCAGCAGTACATAATGATTCATCCTTTATTCTGATTTCGGCCAAGGCAACATCTCTTTGATTGATTACTGCCTCTTGTTCGGCAAGGCGAGCCTGTAAGTTTTTAATCTGTTCGTGTAAAGCTTGATTTTCTGCTTTTACTCCATCTATTTCTTCCTGGAGTGGACTAATATCTGCCTCCAGAACATCGAATTTATGTTGAAATTCTTCTTTGAGATATCAGTTACTTCTTTCATCTGTGCTGGTAGTTGCTGCGATAGTTGGATCAACAGCTGACCCATGGATGCGAGCTCATTAAATACAGGTAGTGAAGGAAACAGAAGAGAAGGACGTGGTTGAGATGAAGAAGCGGTGAGGAGTTGATGGGAATTGGGTGGAGAATAGTTCGGTGAAGAGGAGGATGAATCGGGTGCGTCAGGTACAATCGGTGGAATGGGAACAACGGGTTTGAGTGGAGGCACGGGTGGAGGAGTGGGTTTCAGAGTGTTAGCCGCTTTGGTAAGTTGTTGCGTAGTTACATGAGGTTGGGCATTTGCAGATTCTACTGCCGTAATTAATTCTTGTAAAAATTCTGCAACAATAAGTTGCGTATCTTCTTGTACCTCTTGTTTGGACTGCTGCTGAGATTGTTCCTTAGAAGATTTGTCGTCAGAATTGGTCACACTTTGCTCTTGTTGCTTGGTTGGAGATGACTGGGTGGATGAATCATGGTGCATTGATGTAACTGTGTCGTGGAAAGTCTCTTCTTCATGCCCTTCTTCTTCATTGTTGTCTGCTTTATCACCTGCGGTAGACCCTTGCACCTGACTGTCAGACGAACTAATCCTGATGCGTTTTCGGCGTAGGAGCTGGAAGATTTCTTCATCATCTTCTTCGTCATCTTCTAGTATCTGAGTAGATTCTTCATGATATAAAACTGGACCTCTGGGTGGTGATTGCGCTGCTAAGATGGTCGGAAACAGGAAAGTGATTATGTGTGGGAGACGTGATCGTGGCAAATCTCCTTTGTTAACCTGTTTAATAACTGAAACGCATCCGCGGTGAATGCGCCGAAAAAAATAGGAAGCGAAATTGATAGGATCGTGAGCAGCCATATCAATTACCGAATAGAATGGGCGAGATATCCCATATGTTCGTTTCTGCAAATTTAGTATTGCTGCTAAAAATTGCAGGGCTGTTCTTTCAGGCTCAGGGCGACATAGTATAGCATACTCATTTGAAGAGTACCTAGGGAACAATTGAATCATGGTAGCAATTGGCAGATTTGAGCCATTCTCTCGACCTTCTGGAGAGAGTCGGAAAGCATCAACAAATGACTGCATTGTGATTACAGTACGAGATGGTAAAGAGGTAATTGGCCAACTCTGCTTCGTAGCAGGTTTGGTAGCGATGGCGGCAATGATTTGGGCGTAAAATGGGTGACATTCCACTGAATGCCAAGGCAATTCAGCGAAATTAGACAACCCATGGACGCGCAAGAATTCACTCATGTCTGGAGGAATTCCATTACAGAAGGTAGCAAAGTTTGCTAGAGCTTCCATGATCGCACTCGAAAAGCATGAATACACAGGGCTTACAGAAAGCACAAATCACACAAAACACATAGACACAATAGTTACTAACAGCGGAAAGCAAAAGATTAAGTAGATACTTGGTAACGATAGGCGATAAAAAATGCTAATCATCGCACGATGTTGAGATGATCACCTTCATAACTACGGTGTGCATGCATGAGCAGAATCAATAATGCAGGGCGGATGTTGATCATAATTAGATATCAAAACGAGGATATTTACAGACTTATTTTATTAATCACGCAAAACTAAAAAGGAAAAGAAAAGAAAAGAGAAAAAGAAAAAAAAAATACGCGGGCAACCGTAGAACACTTCAGTGCGAATTAGGCTCTTGATGATACGGCCTCAACTTTGAACCATTTATCACTTTTGGAAGAGGAATTCCGGTCAACGTAGTCAACCGAAAAGTAGCTGGGCCCACTCGTTCAGTAATCTGGTAAGGACCAAACCATCGTAACTTGAATTTTCCAGTAGAATGATTTGATTTTGCATTATAAAACAGCACAAGTTGTCCTACCGTAAAAACTGGAGTTTTAAGATACCAATCATGTGTACGAGCTTGCCGCAACTGCACTTCTTGAAGAGTCAGAAAACTTTCCCAGCGATGCTCATCTAATTCTCTGAGTGTGTCCAACCGAAATGGTAAAGATTCTTCAGGGAACAATTTCTGAGAGATGGCCACATGTAAGCTTGGTACTATAAGTTCCATTGGTGCAATTGCCTCCATTCCATATGCAAGTTTGAAAGGAGTTAGTTCGGTTGCGACCTTGTATGTAGTCCGGTATGCCCATAATACTGCAGGTAGTAATTGATCCCATCTTTCTGGTGATTCCACAATCAATTTTCGAAGCATAGTCAACAACATTTTGTTTGTACTTTTAGCTAGGCCATTAGCACGAGGATAATACGGTGAACTGAATTTATGCAGAATCTGAAAAGTGTGTGTGAGCACTCGCATTAAACTATTGTTAAAGTGGATCCCTTGATCTATGACAAGTTCCAAAGGTAATCCATAACGTGGGAATACATCCTTCATTAGACATTTTGCCACCGAAACAGCTATGGCGGACCGTAAAGCCCAAGCTTCTGCCCATCTGGCAGCATAATCTGTGCATGTTAGAATATATTTGTTGTTGCTAAGGATTGCTGGAGGTTTGATTGGTCCAATAAAGTCAAGAACCCATTTCTGAAAAGGTTCTAAAGGTAAGACAGGCTGCAGAGGAAAGAAATGGCGTTGTAAAGGCTGTCCAGATCGCTGACAATTGTCACATTGCTGCACAAATTGAGATATATCACTGTACATAGTAGGCCACCAGAGCCCACTTTGCAGAATTTTTCGGTGCGTTAAATCTGCTGCAAAATGTCCACCAGGGTATGGAATGTGCCAGAGCGATTACTAAGTTTACTTCATGTGGAGGAATACAACGAAGTAAAACCCCAGTGTGATCCATATAATACAACTCTCCGGCAATCAACCGGAATCTGCGACTGTAAACTGCAATTTTTCGGCGCATTGCAGAGGAAGTTTGAGGAGGAAGACATCCATCAGTAAGAAAGGTTAATAATTGATCATAGTAAGTAGGTGTCACAAGAGGTTGTGCAGCTTCATTACTAGTTGTTTCAGTAACATAAATTGCTAGTGTGGTGTCATCAACACCGACCGGAGCTTCACCGGAATCTAACCGAGAGAGAAAATCTGCTAATGTATGTGGAGTGCCGGGTTGATGAATTAATTCATAATCAAATTCTTGTAACAATAAAACCCAACGTGCCAAGCGGCCACCTAAATGCTGCTGCCGAACCAGATACACTAGCGCAGCATGATCTACATGAAGATGAATTTTCGGCCTAGCAAATAATGCCGAAATTTCTTTACAGAATACACCAAACCAAGACATTCTCTTACAGTTACTGAATAATTTTTTTCAGCAGGACCAAGCCTTCGACTTGCATAATAGACATGCCGGAACCACTTATCAGTTTGTTGCGTTAAAACACACCCAATGGCTATATCTGATGCGTCTACAAAAACATGAAATGGGCGTTCCAAATCAGGAGGTTGTAGAATTGGAACCTGCATTAATAAAACTTTTAGACGATCAAATGCAGTTTGACATTGAGGTGTCCAATCGAACTGTCGAGGAGTACTACTGATTAGCGGATTCAGGGGTATTGCCAAATGGGCAAGCCACCATAAATGTCGACCATGCCACCTGACTTGAACCATGAATCACATGACTTCTTTCGGTGTAGTAGGCACAGGTGCTTCTAACACGGTTGCAATTTTGTCTGGATCAACTTGTATGCCCTGTGCAGATACAATGTGGCCAAGAAGTTTACCACAAGAAACCGCAAAGACAGATTTGGTTGGATTTAAACAGAGTTGGTATTCTCGGCATTTTTCAAAGCAACACTGTAAATGGTACAGGTGTGCAACCATCTTACCGAATAAAGAGAAATCATCTAGATATACTTGCATAAAAGAAGTAAGATAGGGTGAGAAGATTTCCTGCATACATCGCTGAAAGGTACTAGGAGCATTTCTTAATCCAAACCACATGACTGTGCAAGCAAAAACACCCCAATTTGTAATAAACGCTGTTTTCGGTATATCTTGCTCAGCCATTCGGACCTGGTTATAACCACTATAACCGTCGAGAAATGAGTACATCTCATGTCCAGCCACTCTGTCCAGCATGGTGTGAAGAAGTGGAAGAGGAAATGGATCAGGTACGGTGGCTGCATTCAATTTCTGGTAATCGACACATATTCGGAGCTGCTTGTTTTTCTTTGGTACAATCACGATCGAGGAGATCCATTCAGCATGCTCAATAGGTACAATGAATCCTACCTTTAATAGGCGATCAAGTTCTGCTTTGACCTGTGCTGCATAGTTAGGGTTCATACGGTAGCTGGGTTGTTTAATCGGCTTTGCTTCAGGTTTGAGTACGACCCTATGTTGATAGATGCGAGGGTCCAGACCTTTCATATCACGATAATCCCATGCAAAAACATCAGAGAATTCACGAATAAGTTGGATCAAATCTGCTTGAAATACTTCAGACAATCCTTCGTTTATCTTGACAGGTTGTGGATTTACTTCATCTCCCAAATTATAGGTGATTAACTGATCTTCGGGAACATAGAATTGACGAGGTTTGCCTGGATCGTCAGCTGACTGTAAAAGATGTTGTAGAGCGGCGTCTTCCATAACAACAGTATCTTCGGTCTTTACTTCTTCGGTCATAGGCACCACCGTACAGGCTGCCGGACTCCAGTTATCTACAATAGATTGCAGATCTACAGTGCCTAAGGAAATCAGATCTTCATTGTTCTTTGAAAATGCTTCTTCTTCATCGACAGATAAACCATCCAACATGTGGACTGGCTTTGCTACATATGGCCTGGCATGGAGTTCACAAGGCTGAATGGCATCAAGTTTAACAACATATTTATGATGATTATCCTTAAATGTTAGTTCTTGTGCTGACCAATCCTGTATAACCTTAGCCTGTTTTAACCAGGATCGTCCGAAAAGGAGGTTATAATAAAGACTAGACTTCGGTAGTTCTAAGACTACAAAAGTCATTTTAAACGTTGTACCCTGCAAGGTTCTCGGGACATTCCGTACCAGTCCTACTGGATGAACTCGAGATTGATCTGCTATTCTAACGAAAAATTGAACAGGCTCGATTTTCATCCATCCCAACTTTTTACAAAGTGTCGCAGTGGCTATATTTACACCAGACCCACCATTAATTAGTACTTGAGTAATCTTGTGATTTTTATACCATACCGTAATCAAGGGGACCGAATGATCCACCATAGAATCAGTTTTCGGTTGTACCGTTGCTGTCGTTGGAATGGAGGAAGATCCAGGACTGAGCTGTTGTTGGATTTGCTGCCGAACTCCCTGTACTAGTGCAAGTAACTGTCCAAGAGGGAGAGTAATGGATGCCTTAGATAAAATTTCCCATGCCTGATCTGTTTGAATTGTACTTTTCACCGATTCTGAAGATGATGCACCTGTTACAGGGGTAGAATCTTGTTCCTGTGATCCTTCCTTTGGCAGCGGAAATTGGGTTATTGGAATGGGATCTGGAAACACTGTAGGCTCTTTGGTGGTCCATTGACTAGCTTTGTCATACATTCTCTGTTGTTGTTGTTGTTGTTGTTGTTGCCCACTCATATTGGTACTATTACTATTTCCTGAGTTCTGAGGATGTGCTTCCGGTTCTTCTGAATCTGTAGGAAATAGCACTTAACCTCTTACGAATTTCTAATTCGAATAGCTTATCCTCTTCTGCGGTATCAAACGTAGGCAAACTTGCTCCGAACAGTGGTGTCCAAAATGAAGATTCACCGGGAAGTATAACACTGTCACCGAAAAATTGTAAATTTTCTGCAACCAGGACCGAACTACCACCGGAATTAGTGGAACTTTCCTCAATCCAGGGTATTCTTTCACCTTCAATGACCTCTCTGGATAACACACCTCTATCCGTAGAGAGATTTGAATCTTGACCAGACGGTGTCGGATCAACTGCACACTGCGTCTTTATGGACTTCGAAGTTATTGTATCTTCTGCAGACTCCACCAAGATTTCACCGGAATTTACCAGAATTGCAGTATGTTCCACCGGAACGCTACCGGAATCACTACTAATATGCTTCGCTTCTTTGACGACCAGACCTAACCGATCTGTGCTTCTTCCTCCTGGGGGTGTCCTTCACAAATTTGGTACCGCCCAAGGCTGTCTGTACTTTGGATACGACTCACCGCACCGAGTAACTGGCATATATCACCTTTTTCAATTCTTGCGTACTACTTCTACCTTACTGTTGATTCACAATCAATGGTTACCTTCCCACAATCACTGTGCAACACTCTGTTGCCACTTTCCCACAACTAATTTGCAACATTCTGGTGCCACTTTCCCACAGATAGCGCCAATGTTAAACGCGCGTTTACCGTCAGAACGCGTTTAAACTCTATTCGAGTTCTTGGGAGTGGAAGGGGTCTGAATAATCAGAGGCCCTATACTTGATTTTCCCAATTGAACACTCATACTATAGTACCGTAATGTTAAACCTCTACTAACACGAGTTACTATCAATACTCTGATTTATTCTATCACAGATTTCCGACTCATACACAGAATAAGACTTCTCAGTAACCGGTGCACAAGGTAAATACTATCGTAATACAGACTCTCAATAATTAACTTAACGGAACAGTGATTCAATTACTGCAAACACTATCATAACACAGTCCTTACCGCACAGGTGCAACAAGTAAACAAAGACAGAAAAGACACAGTATGACTCAGAGTTCTCCAAAAACAACACAACGTAACTCCACAGACGTATCGCCCAGACAGACAGTCTGGCGATCTTTTGATCGTCACCGAAAGTGTCTTTTCATTGCTTTATAAAAAATTTACATCTCTTCGCAGTGACTTCTGAGTTCGTGCGGAATATGAAAAGGAAAAAGGATTTACAATTGCTGAGTATGAGTTCTTTCCTTGCCTTCCATTGATCTCCATCGTGACTTTCCTTGTGTGTGTGTATGCATGTGCGTGTATGCTCATTGCATTTCTCACCATCTTCTTCATGCACATCACTTGCTCTTGATCTTCATATCGGCCTAACCTCTACGCAGATTGACAATTACAAGGTGAAGCTCCTCACGTTGGTGATTTCAATTGTGCTAGAGTGACAATTGCCATCGGAATAATGCACCATCCTCACTAAAAAACCATGTGTCAAGATCTCCTTTCTCTATGGCTTCTCAAACCTTTGTATATACAAGATCAAGCCTACATTTCCCTCTGGTGAACTTAAGTAGCTCTCTAGCTCTATTTATAGTTTTTGCCTAGTTTTGACCGCTTTCACATCCAGTGACCGACATAGTTAAAAAATAGGTTCTTCCTCTAATTTGGACTCTCTAACGGCTTCCAAAAATTACAGAAATTGGTGTGATATTTCTACTTAGAGTCCTCAAGCTCGAGGACTCCTTGGCTTGCACAAAATGGAGTTGCACTTGCGGTAATTGGATATATTTAAATTTATTACATTTTTTTAGTGATAAAAATCACTGTTGACATGATGAAATAATCTGAGTAGTTTATGCTTCTTTTATGACGAGAGCCGATACTTGATTCTTTGCCTTGAACACTTGCCTCCTGCTTGTTTCTGTCATCCCTGACAGAACTTGATTTTGTGTGAGTAATACAGTTAGTGACCAGGTCGGTTGCCAAGGTATGTTCTATTATGCAAAGTCCCCGAATAAGGTCGCGTTCAAGTTTCTCCCAATCAATGGGTTGGGGTTCGTATAGAGGTGGGCCCATATAATGTTCTGAATACATAATACGTTCACAAACAAATATGTGAAGCAAATGCATTGGACGGCTGATGAAGACTTCTGAGTGGTATTCACAGAATCCGGTGGTGAACATATCTTCAAACTTCTGCTTGTAGTAGGCGGGCAGATATTTCAGTCGGCAGTGCCAAGCATAGCATACCTTGAGGGAAGGTGTCGTGCTCATGTCATAAACTAAGTCCAAATTCCCATATTCAAAGCCAGGTGTATTTACAATGGGAGCCTTGATACGTCGGAAGGTCTTGAACACCATCTGCATCATATAAAAAATCTTCACGGTCATTTGAGAAACAATATCAGTCATCTTGTGCAGACGTGGTAACCAATGACAAATAGTGTCCATCATGTAGCCGACAATTAGAGTATTATTTGTGGGAGGCAAGAAATAGGGGTAATTGATCCAGTCTCTGCATTGACGATTATTCTGAACCTTAATAGCAAATGCCTTCCAAGTAGGTCTGCTCGAAATCGGTCCATAACACAGGTTGTACTTCAAGTGTGTCGGAGCACGCATCCACGTGTGAATCATTTTTGGGTACTTTTGTAGTAAGTCTGCACGCCATGTGGGTTGATATATATGGCCTCACTCTCCTTCTGGTGGAAGGTCTTCAGGCTCGAATTGCATGGCATGTGTGGGGCACTTTTGAGTGATGCTCTCAATTTGGAAATTGTATTCTTCAAGCATAAGGAAATATGGTTTATATTGTAATTTTCTTGTCATGATGTGTCTGTGAGGGGTGATAGCAGCAAAATAGGGTGACTGCAAAATAACCTCTTCGGCATTTTCCATTGCATGTAGTTGCGCATCTACTTATGTAGAGTGTGTCTTGCCCAGTTCTTCGATGGTCATAATCCTCAAGCACTCATGCATGGTCTTCCAGGAGTATTTGCTTTGACTCGGGGGGAATAACTTGAAAGCGACGTTTTCAGATTGTCCAATGTGGGTCCAAAATTCTTGCGATTCTGTTGTTGTAGACATTGATTTTCCTCCTTTGCTTGAGATGTCGATGAAGAAGCATCATATTGCGTGACCGTTGGGCATTGCGCATCAAGTAAACATCTAACTCTGATTTGACCTCTTTGACGCGTTCCTGGACTTGAGCTTCAAAAGCTTGTTGCTGCTTCTAATGTTTGGTTTCCAAGTTTTGATACTTTATATTAAGGTCCTGGTATTGCAAGGTGAGTGCATCTAAGCCTACCTGCAAATCTTGTGTAGACCGTTGTAGGGCGGAATGCTATTGTCCGAGCGACAAATATTCTGCATTAGTCTGTTGAAGACACTGTATCATTTGCTGGATAGAAACATCAATAGTGGATGATGAAGATGATGTAAGGGTGGGGAATGATACATGCGGGGTGGTTTGTAATGAAATGGGAGTGGGAGTAGGGGTAGGGATGATGGATGCCATGGCAAGTGATGGAAGGGAGATGCGAATAGGCGACATGTGAAGTGTGCTACGTGTGTGGTGGATGCATGTAATTGTGCATCTAGTGAAGCAGTGGGTGAGATGTCCATGTTGCTAGTAGTACCTTCGGTGATCACAATGTGGAAGAGTGATGTAGGTGCGATTGTGCCTGGTGGTGGGTGCAGATGTGTCATGAGAGGTGAGTGAGGTGGTGTACTTGGTGGCCATAAGAAAGGGACTATGGGCAAAGTTCCTGAGAGGGTCTTACAAACCAAAAAGGTGTAGATCGGGGGTGCAAAAAGGATGTGAAAGAGGAATAGAAGGAGGTTGGCTGTGTGGAGATGAGAAAGAAGTATAACGGATTAGTGGTATATGAGTGGAAATGAGGGGGCGGGGAAATGATGGGTGGTGTCATAATAGGTGGAATGGAAACAAGGGGGATGGGAGCAGTGGTCGGAATTGGGCTGGATACAGGGGGCCAAATGGAAACAGGGGAAGGAATGCAAACATCGAGGCTATCTACAATATCAGGGGAGGATAGGGTTGGCACCGGGTGAGAGGGGAGGGTTTCGGTAAGGGTATGTTTCGCGGGTAAGTCGATCATGAAAGAACCCACTAGGGGTGCTGAAGTTATAGGATCAGTGGGGATGCGAATATATGTACATGGGCATTTGAGAATGCAAACCCATCGAGGGTCAAACTTGGGTAAGGGCTTCCTTAGCAAATATCATAACGCTTCTGGCACGCCGATAGATCTAACCAATTCATGCATGGAAGAGATAAAAGTTTCTTCGAAACCACCACTGATGAGTTCCTGTTGCAAGATAGCTTGGCTTTGTTCTTCCATTAATCTAGTTCTTGCCCAAGCTTTATTCATATTATTGTGGAGTCATCAAATGGCGATGGTGTAAGCTGTTGCTTCTATCGTTTCTTCTTCATACGTGCTCGCTTCCCCTAAAACTTCAACATGTGCTTTCGATTGTTGTGCTTCTTCCCCGCTACCTTTAGTATCAACGTCTCCTTCATCTATCACCGTACGATCCTCATCTTCACATTTCGAATCAGCATTCTCTCCCTTGAGGGTGTAGTGGGATAAGTAGGGTGTTCAAATTCTTGAGAGACAACGTGGGTATTCAAAAATTGAAAATCACTGGACAATACATCCGGGATCTCAAAATCAAACATTTTCCTCAGTGTCCAAACTTGTAACTAGGGAGGTAAAAGAATCAGAGATGAACAGGGAAGTTGCTGCGGGAGCTTCTATAGTCGTGGTGGTAGTAGTCGTTATGGTGGTAGGCATAGTGGTCTTTGCCTGTGAAACCTTATGGAGTGTAGCAGATCGGTTCAGGGGAACTCAGAGTGGTGGGACACCTGGTTGTGGTTGAACTAGAGGTTGTTGGGGAGAGGTTTTGGGTGTGGCCTGGGGTGATGGTGACTCCGACACTTGTAAGCAAGGGATTGTGCTGTGCATGCATTTGACTTTGTGGGTATTGGGGGGTCTCGTGGTTTTCTTGGAGCCTTTATATTGTTGTAATTGCACAGCTGGGAGGGATCTCTCTATAGCAATGTCATAAGTCAAACACATGTACATGATGCATATAAGAGCACAACATCCATGAACAACCTTTCTCTTCTCCCATCGATGTCTGCCCAATAGAAGTTGATCCTAAATATAAGTAGCAATATCAATTGTTTGAGGCCCTGTAGTGGCAAGATACAAACCAAACCAAAGATGTTTTTGTGGGATTGTAAATTGCTCTAATGCAGGGAAGGCAAAGTGCTGGAGACGTATTCTCAACAGAGTGGTTAACTAAGGGCTGATGGCTAAGATGGCTGGCCATTTATCGACATTGTTTTGCTTCATAGGTTCTGGGATGAGATGCTCCTTCTCTGTGGATGTATAGTTGCCGTGAATCTTAAGTGCGGTCCTGATTAAGTCCAAAGACAAGGTAAACTTCTTGAAGGGTGGGTCATTAACCAAGGATGGTAGTACAAAGACAGGGTCCAATTCCTTGCACTCTTGCTCTGTAATAGAAGCTGCCAAATAGTAACACCGATAAAATTCAAGTTTTGGGGGTGGTGCACCGAAGTAATTGGCGAATATTGCCCTCTACCATATTGTTTTGAGGTCATCATTATTCTGAAGGTTCTTGAACTCTTGTGAGAAAAGTTGGTAGCGCCTCCACACATTTGCACCATAAGTCAAGTTAGCTTCATATATGAACTCTACGTCTCCCAAGGGTCCTGCAAGCCCTTGGAGCTAGTGTGCCTTTCTGCTTACTCTTTCTGTCTGTCCTTGAGGAGGGTCTTCGATGGGCATAGGTCCCATGAAACCTTGGAACTCTGCCGGGATAGCAGTAGGCAGGCTCTCGAATGGAAGAGTCGAGAAGTCAACAATAGGACACTCGAGTGTTGCATTGGTAGAACCTTCTGCTTGCATGATTAAAAGTTGATGCTGCGAACCTAAGCTGAAGTGAAGAGGAAAACACATTAGTCATGGAAAATAATTAAGATCGCAAGAAGATGAGACCTCCATTCCTTTCCACCACCAACATGCTTCCTGTGTAGTGTATGTGATTTGAATGTTGTGAGAGGTGAATTGTGAGAAGTGCATGCTTTGACTGTGAGTGGGAGTGTGTGAGGTGTGTGGCTTTACCATTGACTTCGAATGAGTATTGCCTACAAAGTTAGTGTATGTTACAAGGATGGTGGTGATATGGATTTGTCGAACTGGGTCTGAGTGTAGTGGTTAATAGGAGTTTAGCTTCACTAAGTCGGTGGTTAGGGTGAGTTTGGTTGAAAGTTTTCATGTTTAATGAAGGCTTGGGGATCCATTTCTGTACCACACTAGGGGTGAGAAGAGATGAAGTGGGATTTACAAAAGAAGGTGTGTAGGGTGTCCTAGTGGTCTCAGAAAAGTCTCCTTTAAGCTGACTAAGGTTGAAGCATAAGCTAGATATTTTTTAGGTACCCAGAACTGGTGAGGCTTGGACTGAGCGGTCACCAAGGACTTGGGCACCCAAATTTGTCGAATTTGTTCGCGTGATCGAAATTGAGAGGGATGTCAAAGATCAAGAGTGTTTGACTCACTGGGCACAGTCATCTTGCGTATCCACCTCGATTGTGGGAATGCCTGAGTGGACCGTCTAACGAGCCACCCTAATGTGATGTGCCGATCAGTACATGGATGATGTGGCCATGTGGCTCATCGAGGGTGAGATGTTGTATCTGCACTCTATTTTGGAAAAGAAGGGAGATCCACTGCAATCATGCCTAGAAGTGGTGACTATTTGCATTCATCTAAAGACTAAGACTTACACCGCCATACTTGTTGAATTCCTATCTGCCTACCCAATTTCCTCTCCTGCATGGGTGGTAATTCATGTGTTTGTTTGGTAGGGTGCGTTGACTCGCACAAGGTTGGGGGATGCCACACACATTAGGGGGGGCTTCTGTCACATCCAACACCTCACGATATCGACTTTAGAGGGGTAGTTCATGATATTGTCCTGCAAGTTCCAACGGAAGCACACTTCTGTGAAGATTTAAATTCACCGAGTAATGGTATAACCAATAGGTTGTTCCTCTAATTTGGACTATTAAAAGGCTTCCAAAAATTATTGAAATTGGTTTGAGCTTTCTACTTAGACTCCTCAAGCTCAAGGACTCCTCGGCTTGCTCAAAATGGAGTCTCACTTGCGGTAATTGGATATATACATATATTACATTGTTTTAGTGATAAAAATCATTCTTGACATGATGAAATAATTTGAGTAGTTTATGTGCTTCCTCTTCTTTTATGACGAGAGCCAGTACTCAGTCCTTTTTCTTGAACAAGAATGCACCATAGTGCACTCTCCTTCTCGAGAGCTCTAGGATGATATTCTCAAAGTAGAAAACCGAGCTCCAAGTGCCGCACATTGTACTCTACACAGAGGTTGTAGAATACATAGAAAAACGTGGTACACATGGAGCACGAACACATACTTCTTAGGTGTTACAAATGCGGTCGAACTTCTAGTCTGTGGTTGACCATGCCACTATATGTTTTATTAAAGAACATATACAAAGAATTGTCCAGTGGCCATTTGGCATTTCACATGGACACTAATGGTAAAAATGCCAAAGTAACTATGGGAGAAAAATAAATAATGATAAAGAATACCTAAGTTAAGTATACAAACTATACCTCCCACCTGATGGGCATGTTACACAGTATACAAGTGACTGTGTAAGATCATGAATCAAGTACCCCATTAAGTGACAATAGTGTCGAATGCTATCCTATGGTAGAGCTTTAGTCAAAGCATCTGCAACATTATCTTGAGTGTGAACCTTCTCAAGAATAATGTGCTCAGTGGCTAAGCAATCTCTAATGAAGTGATACCTCACTTCAAAGTGTTTGGTCTTTGCATGATAGACCAGATTCTTAGCCAAAGCAATGGCACTCTAATTATCACTGAGCAAATGAGTTACATGCTGAGGTAAACCCATATCACAAGCAAGACTAGAAAGCCACAATGCTTCCTTACATGCCTCACCTACTACAGCATAGTCTGCTTTTGTGGTGCAAAATCTGTACATTTTTTAAGAAGAGATCTCCAAGAGGTAGCACCTCTAGCAAAATGAAAAATGTACCCTGATGTAGACTTATGATTGTCTACACAACCAACATAGTCAGAATCTGTGTAACCAATAATGGATGTTTTCCCTCTACCAAAGCATAGACACTTGTCCTTAGTGCCACTTAGATATCTCAAAATCATCTTGACTACTTCCCAATGTTTGTTGCCAAGATTAGAAATTTATCTACTCACAACTCCCACTGCAAATGCAGTGTCTGATCTTGTAGCTACCATAGCATACATGAGACTACCAACAATAGATTGATCGGGAATTTTGGTCATTCATTCCTTTTACTCATCTTATTTGGGGCAATCATCCTTGGTCAATTCCACCCTGCATATTGAACCTTTGAAGTACTTTGGATATGTAATCACTTTGAGACAAGTACATGCATCTTTTACTCCTACTCAACTTCTTTTTGATAATTGACAAGTCATAAGAGGACTTCCCAACAATCAACATATCATCGACATAAAGTATCAAGCTGCAATTTGAGCATCTCTTTGTGTAGAGACAATGATCCTCATTGCTTTGCAAATAGCCTTGAGACTTCATGAAAGCATTAAACTTTTGGTACCATTGTCTAGGGGACTGCTTAAGTCCATACAACCTCTTCTTGAGCTTACAAACTAGAATTTCCTTCCCACGAACTACATAACCCTTTGGTTGTTCCATATAGATCTCATCTCTAAGATCTCCATGCAAGAGAGCAGTTTTCACATCATTTGGACTAGCTCTAAGTCCTCCATTGCAACGAATCCAAGCAACATGCACAGGGTAGTCATCTTGGCCACTGGAGAGAAGATTTCCTCGAAATCAATACCATGTTGTTGCTTAAAACCCTTTGCAACAAGTCATTCTTTATACTTTGGAGAAGCACTATCTGATGTGAATTTTAGTTTATATACCCATTTACATGGTAAATCCTTCTTGCCCTTTGGGAAAGGTACTAAATCCCAAGTACCATTCTTGTGAATAGAATCCAACTCACTCTTCATGGCACGCTCCCTCTTGACATGATCCTCTATTTGCATAGCCTCTTTGTAGCAAGAAGGCTCACCTCCACCTGTTTGCATAAGAAAATCTAAACCTGGAGCATATCTATCAAGTGGATGTGAGACATGTGCAGAGCGACTCAATGGTTGCTGAATAAGAACATTTGTAGACTAATCTAATCGGACATTCCCTTGAATGTCCCTATGTGTAGCATTTTTATGCATGCTAACTAGAGGATTAGTATACTCACACGTCACTCTTCTCACTTCAACCTCCTTAATGGGTTGTTTATGCATCTTAAACTCATTGAAAATGACATCACTACTTTTGATCACTCACTGTGTTTCAAGATCCCATAAGCGATATGCAAGTTGCCCTTCTCGACCATATCCAAGAAAAATGCATTTCATTGACTTATGGTCCAACTTTTATGTAAGATTCTTGGGTATATGAACATATGCTTCACACCCAAAAACTCGAAGATGATCATAATATGGTGGATTCCCTATCCATAAGTCTTGTGCCACTTTCAGACCTTTGGCAGTACTAGGTGAAAGGTTAATCACATGAACTGTAGTCAATACTGCTTCTACCCAAAAGCATTGTGAAAGGTTTGCATGATGTAGCATAGAGACTACTCTATCCTCAATAGTCTTATTCATCCTTTCAGTTACACCATTTTGTACTAGGGTATAAGGAGCTATAAACTCTCTACAAATTCCTCTAGACTGACAAAAAAGGCTAAATTCATGTGAGGTATACTCACCCCCATTAACTGAATGTAAAGATTTGAGCTTAGTTCCTTTTTCAATCTCAATTGAAACAAGCCATTTTTTGAAACTAGGGAATACCTCATCCTTTGTTTTGATAGGATAGCCCCAATCTTTTCTAGTAGCAGCATCTATGAAAGTGAAAAAGTAAAGAGAAGCACCTAATGACCTTGTGGGCATAGGACCACACACATATGTATGAACAAGATCTAAAGGCTAAAGTGAGGAGTCAATGTGCATTCTATGCATTTTTTGGTTTGCTTTCCATATTGAAAATGCTCACAAAATGAAAAATCACAGAAAGATAACACAGGTAAGTAACCAGAAGCAAAAATATTTTCCATTCCACTACAAGATATATGGCCCAAATGACCATGCCAAATACAAACAATAGGTTGTTTAGCAATAGCTAACGAGTGTTCTCTCTATGATACAAATAAAGGATAAAGTGAACCAACTTTGCTTCTTTTGCAACAACCATATTGCCCTTTGATATGCGAAAGGAGTGAGCATAGAAGACCACCTTGTAACCAAGGTCATCAAGTTGACCAACTGACATCAAGTTGCATGATAACTGAGATACATGGCATACATTATGCATAGTAATTTTTGAACCATCAATGAACTGCACAACCACATGTCCAATCCCCACAACGTCACACTGGTAAGGTCACGAAGTCTCATGGTATAAAGATACTTTTTTGCATAATTAGAGAACCATTGTTTGTGTGGTGTCACATGGAAAGAAGCACCAGAATCTAGTATCCATGTGTAGGAAAGAGAATCAGCCATAAGAGCGTTAGTTGGCACAATACTATCAAGTTTCAACACATTAGCATCACCACAAATAACATTAATTTCTTCAATCTTCATAGTTAAAGTAGATGGTGCAGGTAATTGTTTAACATGCCCATCAACATTTTGTCCTTTACCTTTATCATTCTTTAATGCATAACAATATTTTTCATGTGTCCTTGATTCTTTCCTTGGTAAGAATCATGAACATTATATGCATCTCCACTCTGAGTGCCAATCATAGATTTTCTATGAATCTCCTCACTCAAGAGTGCTCCACATTTGTCATCATAGACGAGTTTACCACTAGGTGCGCTATTGCTAATAGCTATGCAAAATGTATCCCATGATGATGGCAAGGTGCATAACAATAATATTGTTTTCATTTCATTATCCATATCCATTTTTAAAGCCTATAACTGGGAACATGTGGTCAATATATGGAGTAAAATGACACTGAAGGGCTGAATGCATAACCCCAAAAACTAGCCAACAACATAAGTACTCCAAAATGGCTCCAAAAATCACCACAAAATGCTTCAATAATAGGCTTTGAAAGCAAAGAATGAAGCTTTGAGGGACAAAAACATGTTCAAGCGGATGTTAACCTTATTCTTTCCCCTTCTTCAAACACCAAAAGAGTGTAATTTAGTGGCAAGAGATTGCCATGGTTAAGCGAGCTCCAAGGGGAACAATACTGGGATGGGTGACCTCTCGAGAAGTACTGGGAACCTCTATCTTCCTTGATTGTTGAGGTCCTCCCTTGTGCGCAGCCAAGGGTGCCATCAATGACTTTGATGACTCAAATGATAAGGTATGCCAAGGTCTATGCCTTGGTCACCACCTTAGTCGTAAGTCTTGGGTGGGCCAACAGACTTAGAGTAAATAAAAGCTTTCCAAAATAAGGGAAACGTGAGGACCTTCACCTCATAAATGTCAATCCATGGAGATGTGAGGACCGGTATGAAGACCGTGAGCAAGTGATGGCACAAGTGCGTGAGTGAAATCACACAAGCATGCACACACATACACACACACACACGCACAAGGTAAGAGCAAAGAGTGGAACAATGGAAGATCTTGGATTACAAAAGAACTCTCTTACAAAGCTCAAATATACAACAAGCTAACCTCAAAAATGAGCTCTCTAGCCCTTTTTATAGTTTTTTGAGTGGTTTTGGCCTTGTCTAGACCTAGTGTCTGGCCTAGTTAAAAAATAGGTTCCAGGGCTTATTTGGGGGCTCAAACGGAGCCTAAAAATTGGTAGGATGATAGTTCTAATACTCCTCAAGATCAAGGACTCCTTGACTTGAACAAAATGGAGTTGTAAAAATGAAAAATGGTATTTATAATGGTTTTTAGTGATAACAATCACTATTTTTATAGGGATTTCTTCTGAAAATTTGACATGTGCTTCTTGGAGCTCCCTACATGCTCCTTCTTCTCGTGTTTCCACTTCCTTGATGCACTTCCATGCTTGTACTCGACCTTGAGTGTCAACGCTCCCCCCCTCTAGAGTCTATTGTCCTTGACAGACCCTGGTTGTAGTGGTTGTTCCATGTAGTACTTTGAGAGGTAGTCTCCCTTATGTATCAACAAGAGATGTCCATCTTCCAAATGTAATGTGGTCGATTGTTGAGTTCTTCATGTACTCTGTGATCCTTTGCAAGCTTTATTTCATATATATGTACTTCTGCCTTGGATTATCGCATGATGGTGTATTTAGGACATCTCCAAAAAATTGTTGGTTGCTCAAAAGAGGTTGTCAATGTTGATTTTGAGCCGTTTTCCACTGTGAATTATTCCATGGGTTCTGATGTTGTAGCCTGGATGTCCTCTGGATCTTCCAAACATGGCTTTCATAATTTTTATGCCAAGTACTTGTAATCCATAATGAAGGATGGGTAAGTGTGTTAGTGCATGGGTTGATCAAAATATGTGCCTTGTGCATGGCCTTGTAATGTGGCCCTATGCATGCGTACTTGAGAAATGCATTGGAAGAAGTATGGTGCAAGACATGGGATCTTGAGCTAAGTGCTCAAGGGTATGCTAACGAAGAGGTTTCCTAATTTATCATGGTTATGGTGTTGTCAAAGTAGGTGATCCTTACCATGGTGAAAGGTCCATTGCTCTTCATTCTTCGTGTTGCACGCCCATCACGATGATTGACTAGTGGCTTGTCTTTCTTGCTGATGGAAGTCCTTGTTGATGGTTCACTGATGAGATTCCTCCAGTGCATGGTCATGTCACTTCTCTTTGTCTTTTCTGCTTCCTCTTTTTTTTTCTCCTTTCTTTTTTTTTTGGAACAATGGAAGAAAACAAGAAGAAAGGGGTTAGTATCAATGAAGTATTTTACATATAGCAAGGGTGTCTCATGTGCTTGGGATCCTCAATTGTGTCTATGAATGGCCTTGTTATAATGTGGCCCTATATTAATGCATACTATGGAAATGCATGACCTGAATGGTGCGAAAGACAAGGTTATGCCAAAACACATGGTTGTTGCACCTCGAGGCTCTCAATGTTGCTGGCAGACATTGATGCAGTCTTTGTTGGAGGTATCCATTGGATCTGGAAACGATGTGATCAATCGATGGTTAAATGACAAATGACCATTCCTCCCTTTGGAGATATAACAGTGTTCGACTGTGTATTGATCAACTTTGCTTTTGTGGGTGCTACTGATGCTTTTGGCTTCCAAACCCATATCCTTGATGAGTGTCTTCTTATGTTTGCCGAAGGATTGAGTTTATCTTCTTTTGTTCTTTGTGCTCGGTTCTTACCCTTTTCTCTCCTTGGCTTCTTTGTTGAGACCGTTTTCATGGTGGGGAGCATAGACCTTTGTGCATGTAAGAGTGCTTTGGGAACCCACATATGTAAGAGCCCTTGTTGAGCTGCCACTAATTTCTTAGGTACCCAAATTTGTACGTCATTGTGGTCCACCTTCATCGATTGCTTCGGTACCCACATTTGTCGGAGACCTTGTGGTTGAGCTTGTCCTTGTTTCTTGTTGCTTCTTTTGGCGTGATTAGCCCGCTTGCATGGAAGTTGTTGGGGCAAAGCTAGTGCTGGCTCTCCTTTTCTAACCCAGATCTGCTTCGTGCATGGAGTTTCTTTCTTCTTGAATTGTGTCTTTCCATTTGATATAACAGTTCTCTTGGGCTGTTTTACTTGCTTCTTTGGTTAAGTTATTGTGACTGCTTTGGTCTTTGACCAAGAGGAGGAGTCCGCTTGTCTTTGAGCCTGTTCTTCCATGATTGAGTTCTTCTGGGACATAGAGCTTTCAACACATACAACATCTTTTTTGCTAAGATTAGTGCTAGAAGAACTAAGAGAATGTGTGACACCTGGATTTGTGAGCATGCAATTCTCTAATTCTAAGGTAATGCATTGTTCTTGTACCCAAGCTTGAAGAAGTTGGCTTCTTAGGTTCAAGTTAACCGCATGGTCATAGATCTAGTCTTGACCCAAGACAAGTGTGTCTATAAGGTCCTCATCTTGACACACTAGCATTTTGACTTTCATTGGAACATCTTGAAGGTAGATGGGAAGTTCCACCTCGCCCAAAGAAGGGGTTTCCACACCTCCTAAACCTATGAGATAGGCTTCTATGGGATTGATGTTCAATTGTAGCTCTTGGCAGTACGAAAATCTAACTGCACTAGTTGCTTCACCTGAGTCAACCAAGGCTCTCACCGTCCTTACACTCTTTCCTTGTCCTACCTCTATAGTCAGAAAGGGTCATCGGTCAATTATTCGAGAAGTAATTATGCCCAATTTTGGCACATGTCCATGTGATATTTTGGGGCTTTTGTGTTGACATCTAGGCCTATTCGCCTTAACTTATTTTGCCTGTTGTGCTCTTTAGCCTCTGCGTGTGCTTCTTCTCTGACCCTCAACTCTTCTTCTTTTCTCTTCTTAGCAGTGTTGAGTCTCATTAACATATCTTCCGTAAGAGTTTCTTGATACAGCTTGACTCAACATCCACTAATATAGTTTTGATAGATATCACCTTCTAAAGTGGCCAATTGAACTGCACCACTAGTGGAAATTCTATTAATGATCATGGATCCATATCCTCGTTTCTCCAATTTGCGGGCATCCTGCTTTAGTGTATAAACCAACACTAGATCTCCTTCTTTCAATCCTTTATCTTTTATATGGGCATCAAAGTATGCCTTTTGCCTTTTCTTTGCAACATAGATGACTGCATCCGCTCGTAGCCTCGTCTCACCTAAGCGTTCTAGGTCAAAGATCCTAGAGGACAATTCATGTCCATTCCACTCATGCTCTTGTGCTACTCTTAACGTTGGGATTAGGAAGTCCAATGGTAGCACAACATTCTATCCCAAGACCATCTGAAATGGGGTGGCGTTGAGTGCTGTTTTGTAAGCAACTCGGTAAGCCCAAACAACATGATGAAGTTGTTTGTCCCAATCAGAGCGTTTATTATTTACCAATTTGGTTAATACCTTACATAGGATCTTATTTGTGCTCTCGACTTGTCCATTAGCTTGTGGATGATAGGGGGCCGGCTTCTTATGTATCACCAAGAATTAGTGAACACATTCTCGAATAAGAACTTAGCCATCGTTTGAGCATCATTCTTTGTCGTGGCTTTTACTTCTACCCACTTTGTAAGGTAATCTGTGGCTACAATAATGTATTTGGCATGGGAGTTTCTTGCTGGTGGGTTGATAGGACCTACAAAGTCGATACCCCACTTCGAGAATGCACATCCTCCCATTATTGGCCTCAAAGGCATCTCATCTTTCTGTATCAGATATTGTGCACATTGACATGTGTCACATTTCTTCACGTTGTCGTGGAGATTTCATCTCCAGTAATTACAATCTTCTCTTATTAAGGATCATTCAAAGAAAAAGGAGTTGGGAAGGCAAATATTTGGATGGGCATTTTATGACTTTTGCCATGGGAAGGTTCAGCTCGCACCTAATGATTGCGGAGGAATAAAAGAAGGTTCTTTATGTAACATCACTTGTAGGTTTCTCTGAGTATTTTTTGTAAATTATGGAGAAGGTCAGAGTTATGGTAGAAAATCCATCAAGTGACACATGTAAAGAACACATTTTCAAGCCTCATTTGGTAAGAATGGACGTGTGGATTTTTTTCCTTCTGGAAAAAGGAGGAAAGGTGGGCAAATACGAGAGGAGTGGATTTCGAGAAACAAGGGTGGAGCTTTGAGAACAGGGATCGAGGTAAATGGTTGCATAGACATCCAAAAACGGGGAGGAGCAGACCTAGAGGGACTTTTGTTAACATGGAGATGCCTGCTCAGATTCTGGTATAAAGAGGTTTCTGCTTCTGGTCTTAAGGGGGCTGGTGTGCTTATCCGAGGAGGATTCAGAAGTATGAAGAGTCCTGCTTACGTAATGTTGCACGATATGTCCCTGCTCTATTGGTTTGCCATAGCACGTTGTGTGAACCAAAAATGATAGTACCTTCATTGATGATGCTACTCGCCATACATGGGTGTATCCTATGAAAGCAAAGAATGAGGCATTTTCTTGCTTCAAAGCATTTTTAGCTATGGCTGAAAATTTTTCTTCACAAAAGCTTTTGACTCTACGCACGGATCGTGGTGGTGAGTACATGTCACATGAGTTTAATGCTTTTCTTCGTGAAAGAGGTATTTCACACCAATGTACGGTGCCATATACACCTCAACAAAATGGTGTTGCCGAGCATAAAAATAGAACTCTACTTGAAATGGCACGATCTATGGTTAAAGGAAAGCATCTTCCTCATAAGTTTTGGATGGAAGCGGTCATGTGTGCAAACTATGTGTTGAATCGCTGCCCTACAAAAGCATTGAGAGTCATCACTCCTTATCAGGCTTGGAATGGTCATAAGCCTATGGTTAGTCATATGCGTGTGTTTGGTTGTTTGGCATATGCTCTTGTGCCATCACAACAACGTCACAAACTTGATGACAAGGCAAAGAAATGTATATTTGTTGGTTATAGTGCTGAAAGTAAGGGATATCGGTTGTACCATCCATTGACGAACACAATTATTGTGAGTCGAGATGTGGTATTTGCTGAAAATTCAGTTTTCCCTCTACTTGAATGCAAAAAACTGCCAACAGTTAGCTCACAAGATGTGTTCGATACACTCATGCCTTTGTTCCAAAATGGTGCGCTTGACTATGGCCATGTAGACCATCCAACTGAGGCTCAAAGGGCTGAAAAATTCCAGCCAAATAGGGCTGAAAATGCAGAGAATTTCCAGCCAAACATGGCTGAAAAAATTCATCCAAAAATTGTCAAAACTGTTGGAAATTTCCAGCCACATATGGCTGAACATTTGCGTCAAAATATGGCTGAAACTGAGCATGAAATTCAGCCCACGCATGATGTACATATTGAAGATGTTTTACATAATGAACGCATGTCTATCAAGAGTGCACAATCTATGCCAAAGTGGCTGAAACAAACTATGCAGGACAGCAAATTGAGTGCACCTTTACTTGGTAGAACAAGATCAAGCTCTCACCATGCATCAAGTAATTTTGTGGATTATTCTCTTATTGCTACAACATGTAATGAAGAGCCACTTTCTTTTGAAGATGCATGTGACGATCCACAATGGATGAGTGCTATGCAATCAGAAATGGATTCCATACATAGGAATGGTACTTGGGAGTTATGTGAATTGCCAAAAGGAAAGAATGCCATTGGTACAAAGTGGGTTTATAAGATTAAGAGAAAATCTGATGGTAGCATTGATCGCTACAAAGCTAGATTGGTTGCCAAAGGATATGCGCAACAATATGGCATTGACTATGAGGAAACTTTTGCACCTACTTCACGCATGACTACCATTCGTACCGTGGTTGCATTGGTTGCCCATCGAGGTTGGAAAGTGCATCAATTGGATATAAAAACAGCCTTCTTGAATGGTGATTTGCAAGAAGAGGTCTATGTGAAGCAACCTCCTGGATTTGCTATGAAAGGGAAAGAGCATATGGTTTGTCGCTTGCATAAAGCCTTGTATGGTCTCAAGCAAGCTCCACGTGCATGGTATGACAAAATACATAAGCACTTGATTGCTCTTGGCTTCACATGTAGTCCGATTGAAAGCACACTCTATGTACACAAAAATGGGGCTGATCTTATAGGCTTGTTCTTTATGTCGATGACATACTCTTGACTGGGTCATGTGATACAAAACTTGACATTCTTATGACTGATTTGCAGCATACTTTTGATGTCACTTATCTTGGTCTTTTGAGCTACTATCTTGGCATCCAGTTTGTATCCGTTGAGGGGGGAATTGTTATGCATCAAGCAAAGTATGTTGAAAAACTACTTCAGCGTTTTGACTTTGAGGATTGCAAGCCACTTTCCACACCAGTTGAGACAGGATTTAGATTCTCAGTTGAGGATTCCAGTGATGCATTTGACACTTCTCTTTATTAGCAGGCTGTGGGATGTCTTATATATGCATGCAACACAAGGCCGGATATACAGTATGCAGTTTCCTAGTTGAGTCGATTCATGCATAGCCCTGGCACTAAGCATTGGCAAGCGGTGAAACGTGTGTTTAGATATCTTCGAGGCACTTTGAGCTTATGTCTCTTTTATGGCAGAGATGTTCAGCCATGCTTGCATGCTTTTACAGATAGTGATTGGGCTGGTTGTTATGATACTCGCGTGTCCACTAGTGGTAATTGCTTTTTCCTTGGAGACTCATGCATATCTTGGTTGAGTAAGAAGAAACCTACAGTGGCGACATCGAGTTGTGAAGCTGAGTACATGGCAGTTTTCACAGCTACAGTGGAGTGTATATGGCTGAGACGCTTATTGATGGATCTTTGCATGGAGATTGATGCTGCTATGCATATTCTCATAGATAGTCAGAGTGCTTTGGCTGTTGCACGAAACCTAGTGTTTCATGCACGGACCAAACATATTGAGGTGCATTATCACTATGTGAGAGAGCACCTTCATGCAGGAGATATTGATTTGGTATATGTGCCTACACAAGATAATGTGGCAGACATATTCACCAAAGCTCTTCCACGGGAAAAGTTTGAAGCTTTTCGCAAAGCTTTAGGCTTATTACCTTGTGGGGGCTGATCTGTTACTCCCTGTATGTGTTCACATCATTCGCTCCAGGGGGGTTTGTTACACTTATGTGCTCGAGTAGCTTTGATGTGAACCTTTTCCCTATACATGGGCATTTTTTACTCTAGTGCTGGCTAGAGGTTTTTTCCTCATGTTACCACATACTTGATACTCTCATATGTGGTGGTACTTTGTACTTAGGGATATTATTCAGCTCTTACTTCACTTCAGTTCATCGATGAATAGAGAGAGCTATTCCAGCCATCGTCTTCTCCGTGTGTCTTGCTGCGTTTGTGCTCTTTGTGTGTGCTTCCCGTGTGTCTCTCGCACTTCTACACACACCCAACAGGAAGATCTTCGATTACAAAATGCAAAAGTTTAGCATGTAGATTTGGGTCATCTAAAGTTTTCTAGTTTCTTACATTTGTAGAAATTTGATATGATATGCCCCTTTGAGTAAACTTGAGTTCGATCTAACATGTATGTGAGGGCTAAATTTTGGTAAGATATAGCATTCTTCTTGTCCTAAGGATGATGCACGAAGATCTAATTATGGTAATGTTTGTGGTCCTATGTAGATACTATCTTTTGGAAATTACCTATACTTTGTGACTTTGATATATATCTTTTCTATATAAACATGGATCTATCCACTCAAGTCAAATTTTGACGTTTTACATACTTTAAACAACTATTGGTAATGGGTAATAATATATCAACATGTAAAACGTGCAACCTCCATCCTCATCAAGGAGGGGAGTGTATGTCTTGTAAATTCATTTTGATTGATCATGAGATAAAATGCCAATGTACGATGCCATATTCACAAGGAGAGAATGATCTTATTGAGAGGAAACATAGATCTCTCATGGAAGTGGTAAGATATATGGTGAAACTTTAAGCATTATCTCATATTTGTGTTATAGTTATTGTGTGCTCCATATGTACTTATCAAGTGTCCTACAAAGACATTCTAGTGTATCACTCCCCATATGGCTTTTTATGGTTGCAAGCCATCTATTTCTCATTGTTGGGTTGTAGGGTATGCACACATCTTCATTTGTGCATGAGAACCCTCCCTAGACCATGAGAATAATCCTCTTTGTATATACTTGAGTGTCACATATGAAAACTCTCCAAAAATCATCTTTTTGATATTTCCTCATACCATAGTGTAGGTGACCTTGGATATTTTTCCTTATTTTGCTCTCTTAAAGCAAATCCCAGGTAGAGAAATCCTAGAAATCCCCACGCATGCTTTTGGAAGATTTGTTTGTTAGGAAAGAATATCCTAGAAGATTGGCAGTTAGAGAGAGAGAATCACCTTTTTGACTTTTCAAAGAGGCACATGGGGAATAGAGCTTAGTTTATATAAAGAAGCTCATTTTTGTAAAGAAGGGAGCTTTTGGTCGATGTGCTCTCATGTAAAATCTCTTCTCAATGGAAGATGCTCTCATTTACTCCAAGAAGACTATTTACATTTACATGTATTGTTTCTTGTGAGTGTGTGAGAGTGGTGTGTGTGTGCCATGCATGTCTCTCCTTTGTGTGAGTAGAGTAGTTGCATTTGCTTGTATTTTCCTCATGGACAAGGATCCTTGACCCTCTATTCTCCTTGTTTTCAAGCATGTGGCAAAGCATGGGGCTGTTGCCAATGGCTTGAACATGTGGGAGGTAGGGGTGGATGAAAGGAGAGTCACTCTTGAGCTTTCCTTCTTGCTTCCATGCAAGGTGGTGAGGGTTTTGGAGTTAAAACAGGGTTCAAATAGGCTAACAATTCATAGGATTTTTCTCAAAACACACGTGTAGGGACCTCACAAAATGCTAATTAATAGACAAATATGCCCAAAATTATCCCCAAGTCTTGGAATAACAAAACCCTAAAATTTTAGCCGAAAAAAAGTCTGTCAATCGTGATCGACAGGTCTGTCAATCGCGATTGACAGAGGTGTCCATCGGGCTTGTCGGTCACGATCGACACATCAGTCACAATTGACGGTGTCAATCGCGATTGACAGAGTCGGTCGTGGGTCCTGTCAATCACCATCGATGGTGTCAATCACGATCGACACTTTTTCCGCAATTTTCATCGTAATTTCAATCGATCGGGGATGCGTCCGTCATGATGGACACGTGGCAATGCGAGTCTTTGAGTCAATCATGAAAATTCTGTTGGTCGCGATCAACGGTGTCGATCACGATTGACTGAGTCCTACGTGGCAGTCCGTCGGGGTCTGTCAGTCACGATTGACAGAGTCTGTCAGTCGAGATTGACAGAGCCTGTCGATCGTGGCTGTCGATCGCGATCGATGGTGTCAATCGCGATTGACAGAAGAATACGGAATTTATTTACTGTGATTAGTGATTTAGGATGTGCTCATCATGCTCGTTATTGTGGTGTGCTTTGTTTTCCAAAGGAGCGATTTTTCTGTCGATCGCGATTGACAGAGGTCTGCGACACAGAGACAATGCAGAGCTTTTCTGTACCTGCACAGACTGCTGGAGAGGATGATACAGCTACAACCTGCAAGATCACTCAAAAAACATGCAAAAACAGCACACATAGACAACTCTCTCGCTCTCTCTCACAAGTGGAATGCGGGAAATGGAAGGGAGAAGGTGATATGATCAAAAGCTGAAATTTTTCGCAATGATGGAGATGGAGATGGGAGATGGTGAGGATGATGATGATGATCGTCCTCAAAGCTCGATCCCTGGCAACGGCACCAAATAGTGTTGAGATTGTAGCAAGGAATTTCCAAAACCCTCACCACCTTGCATGGAAGCAAGAAGAAAAGCTCAAGAGTGACTCTCCTTTCATCCACCCCTACCTCCCACATGTTCAAGCCATTGGCAATAGCCCCATGCTTTGCCACACGCTTGAAAACAAGGAGAATAGAGGGTCAAGGATCCTTGTCCATGAGGAAAATACAAGAAAATGCAACTACTCTACTCACAAAAAAGGAGAGACATGCATGGCACACACACACCACTCTCACACACTCACAAGACACAATACATGTAAATGTAAATAGTCTTCTTGGAGTAAATGAGAGCATCTTCCATTGAGAAGAGATTTTACATGAGAGCACGTCGACCAAAAGCTCCCTTCTTTACAAAAATGAGCTTCTTTATATAAGCTAAGCTCTATTCCCCATGTGCCTCTTTGAAAAGTAAAAAAGGTGATTCTCTCTCTCTAACTGCCAATCTTCTAGGATATTCTTTCCTAACAAACAAATCTTCCAAAAGCATGTGTGGGGATTTCTAGGATTTCTCTACCTGGGATTTGCTTTAAGAGAGCAAAATAAGGAAAATATCCAAGGTCACCTACACTATGGTATGAGGAAATATCAAAAAGGTGATTTTTGGAGAGTGTTCACATGTGACACTCAAGTATATACAAAGAGGATTATTCTCATGGTCTAGGGAGGGTTCTCATGCACAAATGAAGATGTGTGCATACCCTACAACCCAACACTCATCTAAATGTTTTTCATTGTTTGCAATATGCATTAGTGCATGGGAAAGATTCCAAGAAATTTGATAATAAGGTTGTCAAATGACTTTTGTTAGGTATAACTTTAAGAGAAAATACAATCATCTATATCACCAAAAATCAAACCTATTTTGGTTACCTGAGATATAGTTTTTGTGGAGGACAAACTTTAGCCCTTACGTTTATGTATCAAGAGGACTTTATTGAGTTAAGAAGATGTGTTTAATATAGTATTGTCTCTTTTCATGGTTTTACATGAGGGTATAGATCATTTCATCTCTTATACAAATATATAGGATGTAATCATCCATAAGAGAGTAGATATTGACGAGAAAAAAATATATGTCAAAATAGTTGGTGTAGAATTCCAGAGATAATAAGTTGGATACATTTTTGCATTATTGTACTTGCTCAAGTTCTCATGATGCTTCTTTTCTATTCAAAGAGATAATAAGTTAGATGCATTTTTGCATTATTGTACTTGCTCAAGTTCTCATGATGCTTCTTTTCTATTCAAATGTTATACAGTGATTGTTTCTAGCCTTTGTCATAAGAGATCCTATTCCTTTGATAAAACATATGGATAAAAAAATTTCACAATTTCTATGCAATGAAAATTTGATGTTATTATGAAGAATGTTATTAAAGAATGGTTATGAAGAATGTGTTTGGATATTTGGAAACTTTAAGGGAATGGATGTGTGAACCCACCTTAAGTACGACTTTAAGTGGACTCTCACATGAGTTCCATGTGGCACCCATGTGAACTGCCACATGGTAAACTTCATATATGGAGAGAGAGAGAGAGAGTATTTGGTATGTGGCTCGAAGGATATTGGAGGACTTCGATCTTTGTGCAATTCAATTCACATCGGATTCCGCTACAACATAGAGAACATAGGGGTCATTTTTTGCGAAAACAAGGAGAATTGTCGGGAAGATGGATGAATACTTTAGGAAGATATGTAGGTAGTGCCAAATCTTGCTTTGTACCAGCCCTTTGATGATTCAGAGTTGATACATAGACCTTCTTAGCTTTCCAATGACACCATAAAATGGCCTATGTACTTTGGAAATGATGTATGAAAAGATTGAATCAAAACAGACAACTTTGAACTTCAAGTCTTCAAGTAAACCTTCTATTTTTTACCATACACTTGCTGCTTCTTTTGCTCAGTATGACCAGCACAGTAGGAATTGAAAAACTTCCTTTTAGGGGTATCTAATTAGCTTAGTAAGCTAATGATTTCAAGTAAAATCACTTAAGAAGATTAACTATGCTCAGAGAAATTAATTTAGCAAGTAGACCTTTACCCCCGATATTTTAGGACTGTTGCAGACTTCGACTAGTGATCACCTCGACGGATGTTTCTCTGCAATGGCTGAATATAAATCCTTCAAATTTTGATATCATATAGATAGCTTTGAGCTGGTTCCAACAAGATATAGATCTTTGAATTTGGTGGAGAAATGAGTGAGATATGATCTCCACAAGTTGACTGATTTACAGAGACTATGATAGAGAACTCAGAAATGAACAATGTAGATATATGTATTAATGAATAATGTTGTACAATGCCATAGGCATGAAGATCATTGCCTAACAGTGTAGAAGGATGTGGGCTATAGTGTATGCCTCACACACAATCAGAGATGATAATGAGAAGCTCAGAAAAGTGACTAACTCTTCAAATTGTTGGCTCTCTTAAAAAAGTGATCCTCCATTATAAGAGATATTCCATCAATCAACTCCTAACTTTTTCACGAGTTCTTCTTGGTAGGTGTTTACAAAGGTTCCTAGTCAAATATGGCTTTTACAAAAAGATAAAATGGTAATTAACCATTAGCATTTATTCCTATGCATCTTCATATGTGTATGAACTACAAGCCAAATGTGTAGGCTTGTGAATTGCACCAACAACTCCCCCTCAAGCCAAACATTTTGGCTTGGTCTTCATCTTCAATCTTCATGTATATCCTGCAATCCAATCAATGATTTGAACCTGCAAAGTTTGGTTCCATCCAATGCTTTAGTTAACAAATTTGCACACTGCATGTTGGTTGATACATATGTTAGTTGAATGTCCTTGCTTAATAGCTTCTCTCTCACATAATGGTAATGGACCTCTATATGCTTGGTCCTAGCATGGTAAATAGGATTAGGTGCAAGGTGAAGTGAGCTTGTATTATCTCCAAAGATCAATGGTGAGGTAGTATACAAACCCAATTCTGTATACAACAACTTAATCCATATGGCTTCTTGAGTAGCATTGGCCAATCCTCTATACTCTGCCTCTGTAGAAGATAAAGCAACAGTAGGTTGCTTCTTGAAGACCATGATATTGGTTTATCACCTACAAATGAAATGTATCCTGAAGTGCTCCTCCTGTCATCCTTGCGTCCTGCCCAATCTACATCTGAATAAATCTTGATATCCAAGTCTGAAGTGTAAGGGAAATACAAACCATGATGTTGAGTACCCTTAAGATATTTTAATATCCTTTTGGTAGCCTCCAAGTGAGGTACCCTAGGCTTGTGCATAAACTGACTTAGCACACTAACTCCATAAGCAATATCTATCCTTGTCAAGGTAGCATAACTCAAGCTACCTACAATGCTTTGATAACCTGTAATGTCATCAAGTACATCTCCTTCATGAGCACTTAGTTTTAGATTTACCTCCATTGGAATACTTGCAACTTTGGCATCTTGCAAATGAAACTTCTTCAACATATCCTGTATGTACTTTCTCTGAGTAATGTAGATTCCAAAGTTAGTATAAACTAACTCAAGTCCAAGAAAGTACTTTAGTAAACCAAGATCACTGATCTTGAACTCCTTCATCATCTGGTTCTTGATTTGTCTGATTCCATTGACATCATTACCTATAAGTATGATATCATCAACATAAACACATAGGTATATTACCTCTGAATTGCTTCTCTTAATGAATAGAGAAGTGTCTACCTTGCTCATGACAAAACCTTGGTCTTGAAGATATTGGTCAACCTGTGATTCCATGCCCTAGGTGGCTGCTTAAATCCATAAAGAGCCTTTTTTAATTTTCATACATGTGTTACCTTGTTAGGATCCTCATAGCCAGGAGGTTGTGACATATATACCTCCTCTGAAATCCATCCATTAAGAAATGCATTTTTTACATCCAATTGATACATATTCCAATTTTTAGATGCAACCACACTCACCAATACCCTGATGGTTGGCATCTTGGCCATAGGTGAGAATGTTTCTTCATAGTCAATGCCTTGGGTTTGTGCAAAACTCTTGGCCACCAATCTGGCTTTGTATCTGCTAATTGACCCATCATAATTTCTTTTGATTTTATAGATCCATCTAGATCCAATTACCTTCATAGCCTCTTTCTTTGGTACTAGTTCCCATGTGTCACTTGCCTTGAGTGCTTCAATCTCCTCATCCATAGCTTCCTTCCATCCTGTCTTGGTCATGGCTTCTTCATATGATCCTGGTTCTTCAATTGACAAGTCTTTGGCAAGATAATTAGAATGTTTAGTGACAAGAGAAATTTCATACCCATATCTGATAGGTTTTTTGCTCTCCCTTTGTGATCTTCTGATTGCTTGAGTTGAAGATTCAGGTATGTCTTCTAGTTTCTTCATCTTGAGTTTGCCTTTGGACTTCCATGCCTTGAATTCTTCAAGATTGATAATGTTCATCATCTAAATTGGTGTCTTCATTTTGAGTAGGTTCCTCCTTAGTAAGACTTGGAAACTCCTCCTCCAAGTCATAGGGTAGTTTAACATTCCTGCATTCATTCTCATACCAAGAGTCATTTTCATCAAAGATAACATCTCTACTAACCATGAATCCCTTATTTGAAGGGTTGTAGAACATGTACCCTTTCTGATTTAGATCATATCCAATAAATATACATTTCTCAGCCTTAGGGTCTAGCTTACCTCTTATCTGAGAAGGAATGTGTACATATGCTACACATCCAAATATCCTGCAATGATCAAGTGAGGGTCTCTTACCATGCCATGCTTCATAAGGGGTCATCCCATCAAGAGATTTAGAAGGAAACCTGTTTATGAGGTAAGTGGCAGTAGATACACTCTCTGCCCATAAGTAGTTAGGTAATTTCTTTTCATTCAACATTGACCTAGCTGTTTCAACAATCAATCTATTTCTTCTCTTAGCCATCCCATTCTATTCAGGAGTATACCTTGTGGTGATTTCTCTCTTGATTCCTCTGTCCTGCAAGCATGCTTCAAACTCATTGGAGAAGTACTCACCTCCTCCATCTGACCTTAGCCTGTTTAGATTCTTTCCTGTTTGATTCTCAACAAGTGCAAGATACTTTTTAAAACAGTTGAACACTTCATCTTTGTGCTTCATAAAGTACAATATAGTCCACCTACTATAATCATCAATAAAAGATACATAGTACCTTGATCCTAAGATTGAGGGGTCTTTGCTTGGTCCCCATACATCTGTATGGACAAGTTCTAGGCAGTCCTCATGCATGTAGCCTTTCCTTGAGAAGGGTAACCTATGAGACTTCCCAAACTGACAAGCACCACATTTATAAATCATGTGTTGTTTGGAAACATTGGGTATTCCAATTACACATTGATCCCTGCATATTTGTTTCAAGCTTCTTTCTCCTACATGCCCTAATCTTTTATGCCAAATCTCAAGCTCTGAAAGTGTTTGATCTTTATAATTGTAGAGTGCAATATTCTTTGTATCTTCTAGCTCAAAAGTGAAAAGTCTACCTGATTTTTCTCCTTTAGCTATTCTCTTGAACCCATGCTTGGGAACTCCACAAATGCTCCAAATTGGTTGAATCCAACCTGCAAACCATTTTCCACAATCTGTCCAACACTTATTAAATTTTTGGTAATGGTTGGTACATATAGTACCCTACTCAACAAATTTTGATTCCCATCAGAAGTCTTAACATTTCTGACTTTAACTACTGAGCGCTTGGTTTCATCATGTGTTTGTACTTGATGCTTACCTCTTGGTTCTTCAAGGTCAAAGAGTAGAGCTACATTGCCAGCCACATGATTTGAGCAACCTGAGTCAATGTAGAAGAGATGGTCATCATTTGTACCTTGTTTTGAAGTCATGTTCATGATTAGAAGAGAATCATCTTGCTCTTCTGTATAGTTATTGTAATCCTTTCTGGATTGAATCCTCCTTGGTAGTTGCTATTATAGTTGTTGTTGTAGTTGTTATTGTAGTTGTTGTTGTATCCTTGATGATGGTTGAATCTGCCTCTTGACTGTGAGTATCCACCTCTTTGATATCCTCTTCCTCTCTGATTCTTGTAGTTTCTGAAACACTCATCTGTAGTATGATTTGATAAACCACAAATGTTGCATGGTGAGGAGTTATAAGGTCTCCCCCTACCTTGCTTACCTCCTCTGCCCCTTCCTCTTGATGATCTACCTCTCCCTGCATAGTTGGCTTGGGAGGTAGTGCCTTCATCCTCTCCTTTCTTGTTCTTGCCTTTATCTTTAGACTTACTTTTATCAGTGTATAGGGCAGAAGAGCTATTACCTTTGGATGAGTCTCCATTCTTGTTGAGCTTGGCTTCATGAGTGAACAATTGCCCCATGAGAGTGGTAAGATCTGGAATTTGCATATCCATGTATAGGTCCATGGCAGTGGTGAAGCTTTCCCATTTGTCATCAGATTTGATCCCATTGATCACTTGCCTTACTATCTGCTCTTCTTCAATCTCTTCTCCTATGCTTGCGAACTGATCTGCTACATCTTTAATCTTAGTCACAAACTCTGAAATAGCTTGCTTAGGTTGCTTCCTTAGTGTGGTGAATTCAATCCACAACTGATTTTTTCTGGCCCTTGTGTTGGAAGAGAAATAGGATGACAAGGTTTCCCAAGTCTCCTGGGATGTCTTACAGTTTCTAATATGTGGGAAAAGAAAATCAGAGATGGAGTTGAGTAAGTAAGACCTTGCTAATTCATCCTTGGCACACCATGTGTTGAGCTTTTCATGTTCTTCCTTTGTTGGTAGTCCTCTGGTTTTGAATGAGGGCAATTCCTCATCTCCTGAGATGTATCCATAAAGACTCCTTCCTTGTACGTATGTCTTCATCCTTAGAGACCATGCCCGATAGTTGTTCCTGTCCAATTTATCAATAAATGAAGGAAAACCATCTCCCATTTTACCTTAACTTTGCTCTGATACCACTGTTGGGAAGATGGATGAATACTTCAGGAAGATAAGTAGGTACTGCCAAATCCTGCTTTGTACCAGCCCTTTGATGATTCAAAGCTGATAAGTAGACCTTCTTAGCTTTCCAATGACACCATAAAATGGCCTATTTACTTTGGAAATGATGTATGAAAAGATTGAATCAAAATAGACAACTTTGAACTTCAAATCTTCAAGAAAACCTTCTATTTTTTACCATACACCTGCTCCTTCTTTTGCTCAGTATGACCAGCACAGTAGGAATTGAAAAACTTCCTTTTAGGGGTATCTAATTAGCATAGCAATCTAATTATTTCAAGTGGAATCACTTAAAAAGATTAACTATTCTCAAAGAAATTAATTTTGCAAGTAAACCTTTACCCCCGATATTTTAGGACTGTTGCAAACTTTGACCAGTGATCACCTCGATGGACTTTTCTCTGAAATGGCTGAATAGAAATCCTTCACATTTTGATAGCATATAGAAAACTTTGAGCTGGTTCCAAGAAGCTATAGATGTTTGAATTTGGTGGAGAAATGAGTGCGATATGATCTCTACGAGTTGACTGATTTACAGAGACTATGACAGAGAACTCAGAAATGAACAATGTAGATACATGTATTAATGAATAATGTTGTACAATGCCATAGGCATGAAGATCATTGCCTAGTGGTGTAGAATGGTGTGGGCTATAGTGTATGCCTCACACACAATCAGAGATGATAATGAGAAGCTCGGAAAAGTGACTAACTCTTCCGTGACTTTTTCTTAGAAGTTTATATAGATGTTCACTTCCAATTTGAATTTGAATTCAAATTGTTGGCTCTCTCTAAAAAGTGATCCTCTATTATAGGAGATTTTCCATCAATCAACTCTGAACTTTTTCACGAGTTCTTCTTGGTAGGTGTTTACAAAGATTCCAAGTCAAATATGGCTTTTACAAAAAGATAAAATGGTAATTAACCATTAGCATTGATTCCTATGCATCTTCATATGTGTATGAACTACAAGCCAAATGTGTAGGCTTGTGAATTGCACCAACAAGAATCATTGGGATTGAGGCCATGCCACACTAGTGTTGGAGTCATTGAAGGTGGCAGACAACAACCATCCGAGAGGACACTGATGCATGCATGGGAGCTTTCCAATCATTCTCTAAACTCCTTCTCAAGGATGAAGATATGGAGCATGACCTCTTGGCTATATAGGTTTGAAATATCTGTCTTTTCTCCCTATATGGGATTATGTATGCTATGCTACGAGGTTGTAAAGAGGAAGAAAACCTATCTCTATTGATTTTCGAGGTATAATTTTGTTTATTTTTGAATTATTTTATCAATCCTCAACCATCCAACAAAGATAGTCAAGAGGAATTATGGCAAAGTAACTATGCATGCATGTAGAGGATGTGGAAACTGGAGTGGGGCAAGAAAAATGGGTGAAGAGCTTTCATGGATGCATTCTTGAGCTTGCCAAAGATACCCTTCCAATCATTTCTACTATTTTCATCTATCATTAACCACACCTACATCTTCTCAGCATCATATTTTTGTGCTGAGAGATTAGAGTGATGCGATCTTGGTCTTGATTGGAAGCTTATATGAACCCTCTCTTAGCAATAAATAACATATCATTTGGACAAGATTTGACAAGTAAAAAAAGCTATGTAGTACTTCAATAGGAATTAGTCGACCTTTGGCCCTCGTTTTGAAGTGTTTGGTGTTCAATTTCACTTTTGTTGGTTGGGTTAGAATAATGGACATGATGTAAAGTGTTAGAGTGCACTTTGAAGACTAGCAAGGATTGACACGAAGTCCAATTTTTTTCAGTTTTGTTTCACCTTTGGTATTTAGGCACTTCCAAAGTTGTTTTAGGAGGTCTTTTGAGTGGTTTATGGTGCTAAGACCCTCCTTGGGCCAACCTGAGATTTCTAATTTTATTTTGGGCCTAGGAAGAACTTCAAATTAGATCCTAACGACCTCAAATATCACCTCAAAATCATTTTGGATAACTTAAAGATCATCAAGGAAGTGCTCTTGTAATATTTCTCCCTCTTTTGGTAAAAAAATTGACTTCCATCTTCATTTAGCTCTCTAGTTTTAAAATTTAGGGGGGAATAAATATGGAAACGGAGGGTCATGGGAGATTAGCACATACTTATCCACCTAAAGGCCAAAATCTAGAGGGACATGATCAAAGGATAGGGGAGGCCCAAGAAGAAGAACATGATCAATGCACTGAGCTCTATGATGAATTTTTTGTAGAAAAGAAATTTGATGAGGAACAAACCTATAAGCTAAAGATTATCATAGGTAGCATGAATTCTCTTATAGACGAGTTACTGACTCAGATAGTATTTTTGGAAACACTTAGCTCTTTCCTAACTAGGAAGGAAAGAGAAACTCCTACTCTTATCATACATGAATTGCTAGGATGGAGAATCTCCAATCTAAAAAACATAAGAGAGAAAGCTCTAGGGAGACTCCTTACTGAAATATCTTAAACCACCAACTTTTACGAGGGATGATCAAGAAATAAACAAGGATCTAGTTTATAGTTTGTTGCAAAAGTGGAATAACTTGCATCAACTAAAATTGAGTATCATGTTCTTGAAGCGAGTCATTCACATGAGCTTATTAGTGGTGGATGAGCCTCAAGGAGACAAACTCCATCCCTACAAAATGGTCTCATTTTGAAATTCGTTTTTTTTTAAGGTGTTTCCTCTTGAGAATGAAGAAGAGAGGAATTGGGATGAGTGGGATAGGGTCACACAAAGATGTAGACCATTATCAATCTATATATCTAAGTATAGAGAGATCATCTTGAAGCTCAAGGGACTTGATGATTTTCAAAAACTAGGGGGTTTGTAAGAGGATTAAATAAGGGCATTAAGAGAGAGGTAAGAGGGAGTACACCTAAAATGTTTGAGGAGGTGATCAAGCATGCACATATATATGAGGACGATAACATCCTCAATACACTTCTATGGAGAAAGATCAACTCCTCGAACTAATTAGCACTATAAAGTTTAAGAAAAAGATAGTAATGGGGAAAAACAAATTTTTTATAAATAAACCAAAACTAGAAGGGTCAAAATTACCCATTGAAAAATATGAAAGGACCAAGAGAGAAGACCTCTACTTTTGGTGCTTTTCTCCTAATCATGCACAATGGAATTGTCCACTTCCTAAGTGGGAAGAAGAAAGGAGAACTAGGTACTAGTGAAATCTTGGACAGGGGAAAAAATGTGGTCCAACTTGTGCAAACACATTCGATACATGGAAGCTCTGTCTTCAATTAGGTGGAATTGATGCATGAGTAAATAAAGCATACAAATTGCTTGAATCAGCCATTTTGGTCACTATAGTTTGGACCACATGATTTTTTTAAGCTTCATGGTAGTGTATAGGAGACCAATGGGAGAGTCACGATAGATGAGTCCACCACATATTTTCATAAACTACACTTTAATCAAGAAAGTAAAGCTTTCTTGATAGCCCAATGCACATAAATGTGTTGTATCTATGATGGAAGGCGAGGATAAGAGGATATAGAACACTATGGTTTCCAATTTGGAAGTCCAAATATAAGGTTAAACAAATCTTTTGGGATTCAAAATTATGATCATGGAAAAGACAGGCCTTGTGTTAGGCACAAAGTGGGTTTCGGGTTTGGGGGACACTTAAACACAACTACCCGAAGAACACTCTTAAGTGGAAGTAAATTTTGTATTCAGGGAGAGAGAGATGTACTTAGTGCACCTCTCATCTCGTCTTTAGATTTAGATAATTTTTCTCATATTCAACATGTACAACTTCTCTTTTTATTGTAAACTTATGATTTATAGCATTGTAAGGGACCTCAATTGATGTATATTTTTATGATAGCAATGTAATTATGGACAACAATTTACATTATTCATTTTGCAAGAGTGTGTATTCAAATGTTTTAAGGATTTAATGTTTGAATTTAAAGATGTTTTTCCCATTGACCTTCCTCGAGGGCTACCACCAGAGAGAGGGGACATTGAACATGCCATTGAATTTGTTACTAACATTAACCCTATTTGCAAGCCACCTTATAGCCTTAGTATCTAAGAATCAAGAGGTAGAGAAGCAACTTGAGGATTATTTAGATAAAGACTCCATTATACCTAGTAACTCACCTTGGGCATCACTAATGTTCCTAGTAAAAAAGAAAGACAGCTCTATCAAACTCTGTATAGATTATAGAGCATTAAACAAGGTAAAAATAAAAAATAGGTTCCCAAGGCCTAGGTTGGAAGACCTATTTGATCATTTACATAAAGAGAAGTATTTTACTAAGCTTGATCTTATGTCAAGGTGTCATCATATTAGAATTAAGGAAGAGGATGCCCCTAAAATTGATTTTTGGACTAGGTATGGCCACAACATGTTTTAAGTGATGCCCTTTGGACTCGCCAATGCTCCCCTCACTTTCATGAAGCTCATGAATAGTGTTCTATAGCCATATCTAGGGCAATTTTTAGTAAAAATGGTAGCTTATATTCTGATCTATAGTGATTCAGAAGAGGAACAATTGGAACACTTGAGGAAAGTATTCAAAGCATTATGGGAAAATTTGCTCTGTGATAAGGAGTCAAAGTGTGAATTGTTCAAAACAAAGGTTAGATACCTTTGGCATATAGTCTCCCAAGGATGGAATCCATATTGATCTTGATAAAGTGTGGGCCACCATGGAATGAGCACATCGGAGGAACTTGGAAGATCTTCAGATCTTCCTAGGTCTATTAGGATTCTATCATAGATTCATCAAGAACTATATGAAATTGTCTTGATGATGGAACAACTTAAAAGGAAAAGTAAAATTTGAAGATAGCAATTGCTACAACTCTACTTTTACATATAACATATCCTAATAAACCCTTTGTGGTTGAGATTGACATGAGTGATTTTTCTATGGGGGCAGTTTTAGTTCAAGATGTTCAACCAATAGATTTTGAGAGAAAAAAGCTAGAACTATCTTAGAAGAATTATGCCATCTATGAGAATGATTTGTATGAAATTTATGTTTTGAAGAAGTGACTTCATTACTTGTATGATGCCAAGCTTGTTTGATCAAGAGAGCATTAAGTGATTCTCTAATCAAGCCAACCTTAAAGGTCATAAGGCCCATTGGGTAGAGACCCTTTAAGAGTTTTACTTTGATCTTAGGTATAGGAAGGGAAAGTATAATGTGGTGGCTAACTCACTTAGCCGCATGCCTACACTCAATGGACTGATTTTTACTTAGATCACTAGTAAGCTAGTCAAGTACATGAGAGGGAAATGTAGGCTTGATCTTGTATATACAGAGATTTGAGAATCCATAGAGAAAGGGGATCTTGACACATGGTTTTCCAATGAGGATGGAGTATTGACAGGTACTCCAGAAGGATTCAAGTGGAAGAACTACACTATTCATGATGGATATCTGTTGCTGAAAGGTAAGGTGTGTGTACCTAGAGAATTTGAGATGAGACCGCATATATTGCATGAGTGACATGACACACCTAGTGCATGAGACCTAGGAGTAAACAAGACTTATGATCTTGCTAAGAGGCAGTTTTACTAGTCTCTACTTCATAAGGACCTCCTAGAGTATGTGCTTAAATGAACGAGAGATTAAAGGAGACGGAGACCAAGAAAAGAGAAGGGATACTAAGGGCAAAAGAAGAAGGCAATTAAAGATGAGAGAGGTAGGGGTTCAGATAATAAACCTAAGTGACTAGTGCCTAGATTATAGTTAGGCCATAAAAGTGAAGAGGAAAGGGCTATTTGACAAACTTGACCATAAAAGCACTTGGGAAATAGGCTAAAATGATATATTTGTGACCACTTCATAACCAACTTCATTTGGAGATCCTACTATGGAGCAGAAAAGCACATGCATTTGTGCACATTTGTGAGCTTAGAGTAAGAAAAAGCTTGCCAAAATAAGGAAAATTGAGCAGTCTTAGCTAGAAATGAATTTTTTTCTCAAGCTTAGGACATTATTCATTTGGTGATCCTACTGAGGAGGTTGCTTGGCGTATCTCTGCAAGAGACCACTTTAGGCTTGCCCAGTGCAAGTTGTTGGTCCAACACTTGTACCTAGTGATTGATAGCATATGAGTGAAGCGAGCTCATCCCTAGAGAGTTCAGGATGCAAAGAGAGGAAAGAGTGGTCTGTAGAGAAAAGGTGCATGAAAAGATAACTCAAATAGATCAAGAGGAAACTTCAAGCAATTGGAAGAAATCAATGAAGGAAACATACTAAAGTACAAGAATAGCAACCCAAATCAGGCAGTTTGAAGGGATTCCAAAACCATAGTCAATAGTCATCCAGATGGGACAGATGAATTTGGAAATGTGATCCCGGAAACGGACATAGGTGACCTAGAGCAAGGAAACATGGGTGTAGAACCTAGAACCCCTCGAGGCAAATCTGTTCTCACTAGGATTATCACACCAGAGTGGGTTCCCCAGGACAATAAGAGCATAGATCTACTCTTGAACCGAGAGACTGATGAAGCCTTTTGGATGTATAGATCTGATAAGCCGAATGAGGTAGGAACAATCATGATATATGAGTTCAAAGATCCTGATAGCCCAGGCAGAGTGACCTACTTAGATCACACCTCAGAGAGGATCTTTGTGGTTACAGAAAATGATAGGCATGCTTACACTTGGAAAGGTGAATTTATTTTTCCCCAATCAAGATCGAATGTGTCCTTTGGTCACCCAGGAGCTGGAACATCCCAAGCTCATGGAGCTCAAAGAGACAGACATAGAGATCGACCTGAGGTAAGCTTTGCCAATCCAGTGGGAAGAGAAAGAACAAGAACGGAAACAAATAGAGCAGAACCTGAGGGACTTAGAGCCCCAAGGAACCAAAGGAATGCTGATGATTTCCCTCTGCCAAGGCCTAGGGAACACACGAGGACTTTGAGACCGACCCAGCTAGTTAAGTCCATGAAGAACTACTTCGATGGCACATGAGATCCATATGATCATGTGGCTGAGTTTAGGCAAGTCTTGAGAGCTGAACAAGTTGAGGACCTATTCACGCAGTATAATGCCTTTGGTCTAACCCTTAGGAACACAGCCCTTACGTGGTTCCAACCATTGAATGAGAGACAGTTCAGGAGCATAGACCAACTCTTAGAGGCTTTCATCATTGAATTCTCTAAAAGTGGCATAAGGCATAATACTTCCTGATTGATACATAGCTTCAAGCAGACCCCTCAAGAGACAGTTAGACTTGCAGGAAGAAGGTTTAGGCAATACCTAGAGAGATGCCCTGTTCCAGAGTTACCCACACCCGCCAAACAGGTGGCATTATTCTTGGATGGATTGCTAAGTACCAAACTGAGGTCATATGTGTACTTGAAGGACCCTAGGACCATTGAAGAGTGCGTACGCATGTGCATCGACATAGAGGATAACCTAGGGGAAGAGTTAGAGCTTTCCAAAATCTATAAAGATTCAGATAGTGCCTCTAGCTTTTCTTCCACACAATCGACATCTATTGAGGAACTCGCAGAAAAGGTAGCTCAAAAACTAGGTGTCTCTAGCAAACAAATTCCAAGATTTGCCCCAGTAAAGAGATGCTATACTTGCGGTGGTGACCACATGGCGAATGTATGTCCCATTATGGCTCAACCCCAAGTAAATCCTAGTAGCCAGTACTGCACCATAGAACGGAGGTACACCAATCACACCGCGCAAGATTGCCCTTACAATAAGCAAGCAGTTAGGTAGACGTACCCACAACCATACCCTCAACAAGGAAGATATCAGAACCAGTACCCACCATAGCAGTATGCTAGGCCTCAACAAACCTACCAACCACAATACCAAAACCAACAAAGGCCTCAGCCTGTGTTAGCACAACAACCCCCTGCCCCAGCTAATGTAATTATGATAAAGTATGCAGCTGCAGAAGAGAATTTGAATAGAGCTATAGTGCCAGTAACACCATTGCTTTCCGAAAGTGATCCCAGCGACCATAGCTTTGATTCTACACATATTGATAGTCCCCAGGCTTACTACATGCAATCTCCTGAACATGGTGAGTCCTACTATAGTGAAGAACCAAGTGAACCTAGTTGGGAGCCAGAATACACAAATGTAATGTACACAAACCCTAACTCTAGACCCCAACCTAGGCAGGTAAGACCCCCATTCCCTAGAGGACCATGCTACAGATGTCAGGGAGATCACCTCATTCATGATTGCCCCTTACCTCCACCTACACAACCCCAGTCAGTGACAATTCAAGGCTTTTGCCAAGATTGTGGAAAGGAGCATCTCTTATGAGATTGTCCAAAGAACCCCAATAATATGCCAAAAATTACTCCTATCAATGTTATTGGGTTAGTAGTAGACTCTACAGGAAGTGTGACGTCCACTGCACCCGTACAGGTAGTCACTAGAGCTTAGGCATTGCAGCAAAACCAAGGGGTAAGCCAGGAAAAGAGCTCAGATGCTAGTGAAACTGAGAGCATAACCAAGAAGAGGACTAGAGCCTGGAGAGATAGTAGAGAAAGAATGAAGAGGCAATGGGCTAAGAAGATGAGTGAACTCGAGGATAGCCTAAGAGAAACAAAAGCCAGGATAGTTGAACTCACATCTCAAACTCCCTCTTACACTACTCCACCCCCACCATTCCCATCACCATCCGATCCTACACCTTCCAACCCACCTCACACAATTCCACCACCCCCTAGAGTAGGATCAGTCCTAGCAGATCCCACTCCCGAGGACCTTAACATGATGCTAAAGGCATATCAGGCCAGGATCCAAGAAGGGCCAAACGTGACGGATCACGAAAAGTGTTACCTGAGAGCAGAACTAGAGCTTGAACGAACCAAAATCTGTGCCAAGATGGTGGAATTGGCTCAAACCATGTTTGAAGCCAGTCGCCTTTTTAACATCTCTAGTTCAGCTAAGACGCAATTGCATTTTGATGGACTGCTGGAAAGATTGGAGAGGCTAATTGCACAATCAGAAAAGGAACCCACCCCGCCAAATAAGGGCAAGGCAAGTGAAAGAGAAAGGCTACCTACCCAGGAAGCCTATTGTTGATATATTTAGGTAGTGATGTGTGTGAACACTCTAGGACTGCCGGGGCACTTTTTTCCCTCTTTAGGAGGTTTTTTTCCCCCGGCTTGTATATACGCCTATTGCCCTAATGGGCTACTTATCTTTGTACATTCTCTAGTAATACATTCAATCTTGTGTGTTGTGCTCCAAGCTTCTTCTTCTTCCTTGTGCTGTTCGCGTGCTTCCGCAGACGTCTAACTCCAACAATTGGTATCAGAGCAGGTCATCGCTTCTTCTAGGGCGCCGTCGACACTCCTCCGTTTGCAGTCTCAGATTCGCACGAAATTTGGTGAGCATACTCAAGGTGTTTCCGAGATCTAAACAGCTTTGCTATGTGGTGCCAAAATCGCGATCTGAGCTCGTTTCGGCCTCCGAACACACTATCATAGCGCTTGTGCAGGCTATTTCGTCCTTTTGTGCCAAAGGTATATACCAGTTTCTGTTCACCAGTTTAAGCGTCTCGAAGTCTGCTACAGGTCTAGCAGAACTCGTTTGGGCAGTTCCGTTCAACTTTTTTAGATACAGTCAATTTTCTGCATCAAGGTATTTTAGCGGCCATGGCTGAAAGCAGTGATGTATTCCGTATGTTGGCTGTTGAGGATAAGTTGGATGGTACCAAATACCCATTATGGGCTTATATGATGCGACATGTACTGGTTGCAAAAGGATTGTGGAACATTGTGCAGGGTGTTGAAAGATGTCCTGTTACACCTGTAACGACAGGTACTGCAAATACAGGTGTTGGAGCTGATGAAGATGGTGTCGAAGATGATATTCCACATATTCTTGTTCGTGCTGCTGTTTCTGTCGCACCTACTGCAGAGCAGATTCGTTGGGATGGCAGAGATGCCCAGGCACATGCATTGATAGCTTTGTCTGTCAAACGTGCCATTATTCCTCACATTCGCTCTTGCAGAACAGCAAAGGATGCTTGGGATACACTTACCACTTTGTACCAGGCTAGGAATGAGGCTCGTGTTGCTTACCTCCGAAAACAGTTGGAGAGTGAGCACATGAATGAAGGTGATTCTATGGACAGTTTTCTTACAAAGATCAAAGACCTGAAGGAACAATTGATTTCTGCTGATGAGGTTATACCAGATAGCTCACTTGTGCAGACCGTTCTGAATGGTCTTCCTGATTCATATCAGAGTTTTGCCTCTACTCTTCGGTTGATGATGGAAGGCAATCCGAATGCCTTGTCATTTGAGGAATTAGTCTCTGTTCTATTGCAGGAAGATCAGTCCAGGCAGAACAGGTCCATTATGCGTGTTGCAGATCAAGCTTTCCTGGCTAGTCAGAAGGGCAAAGCAAAATGGAGCTCTTCTACTAGTAAGCAAAAATTTGCAAATGCTGCACATTCAAAGAACCAAGACAAAGATGAGAAAAAATCAGAAAAGCAGAAATTGTTTTGTAAGTACTGTAAAGGCAATGATCATATCATAAAGAACTATCCAAAACTGGCTGCTAAAGAGGCAAAGAAGACAGAGGCTGGAATGGTTGTTGCAGAGGCCTCTACACCAAAAACAGAGTCTGCAAATCTTGTGCAGGAAGAAGAATGGGCGTTTACTACTGTCTGCAGTTTTGACCCATCTTCTCTTGATCAGTGCATGTCTGCAGTAGACTCAGATGTTTGGTACTTTGACAGTGGGGCGACCAAACATATTATCTCGCAGCGCAGTTTCTTCTCTTCACTTGAGCCTGCTCCTACAGGGAATACTGTCACATGCGCCAATAACTCCTCTTATCCTGTTATGGGAGTTGGTAAGATCATTCTGACTACTGCTGATGGTAGTTCTTTCACTTTGTCAGATGCTTTATTTGTGCCAGGGATCAAAAAGAATCTGTTATCAGTTTCTGCATTAGCCAAGATTGGCTTGGTTGTGAAATTTGTTGATGACAGGTGTACAGTCCATGATCTCTCAAATGGCGATGTGATTATTGCTTCTGGCATTTTATGTCGTGGGCTGTATAAGCTCATAGAATATGAAAGATCTGTGAATGATTCGGCATGTGCAGTTCATGATTCTCAGGCTATGTCAGATGCAAAGCTTTGGCATGCACGCTTTGGTCATCTGAATTTTGCTAGTTTGTTACGCCTGCAGAAATCTGAAATGGTGTCCTCTTTGCCCAAACTTGAGGCACCTGGAAAACATGTTTGTGAAGGCTGTATTTTGGGCAAAATGCAGCGTTCTTCCTTTCCAAAAGATGGTTCAGTTCGGGCTACGCAGAAATTGCAGCTTGTACATAGTGATGTCTGTGGTCCTATGCAGACACCCTCTTTTGGAAATTACCTTTACTTCGTGACTTTCATTGATGATTTTTCCAGGCATGCATGGGTATATCCACTCAAAGCAAAGTCCGAAGTGTTCATGTGCTTCAAACAGTTTTTGGTTTTAGCTGAAAATCTGTCAGCATGTAAAATGGGCACCCTCCGTTCTGATCGAGGGGGGAATATATGTCTTCAGATTTTAATGCATTTCTGGCTGAACGTGGGATAAAACACCAGTGTACAGTGCCGTATACACCTCATCAGAATGGAGTTGCTGAACGAAAGAACAGGTCACTCATGGAGATGGCGAGATGCATGGTCAAAAGTCAGGCTTTACCACATATTTTCTGGCTTGAGGCTGTCATGTGTGCAGCATATGTACTGAACAGGTGTCCCACTAAAGCGTTGCAGTCTATCACTCCATATGAGGCTTGGCATGACCGCAAGCCATCTGTTGCTCATCTGCGTGTTTTTGGTTGTTTGGCATATGCATTAGTGCCTGAACAACATCACAGAAAATTGGATGATAAGGCAGTAAAATGTATTTTTGTTGGGTACAGTTCTGAAAGTAAAGGCTATCGTCTGTATCATCCACAGACTAAACACATTCTGGTTAGCCGTGATGTTGTCTTTGTGGAAGATGCTATTCAGCCATTGCTTTCATGTACTAAGGAGACATCTGTTAGCTCCAAAGACATGTATGATACTTTGATGCCTCTTTTTACAGGTGGACAGGCTAGTGCTGGTCCTAATGAGGCAACTTCTCAGCCTTTGCAGGTTTCATATGATGATGCAGATCATTCCATTTCTGATGCAGATTTACATGATGCACTTGTTGATGAGAGAGCTGATATTGAGCAGGCAAAAACTATGCCAAAATGGCTGGTGCAGACTTTGCGTGATAGCAAATTAGATGGACCTTTGTCATATCGTACTCGTTCAGGCTCTCATAGTGCCTCCTTTGCATCAGATTGCTATGCTATGGCTGCATCTAGTCTCTGTGATGAGAATGAGCCTGTTTCTTTTGATGAAGCACAAAATTCAGAAAATTGGATGGCTGCTATGCAATCTGAATATGATGCTATAATGAAAAATGGTACATGGTCTTTATGTGACTTGCCTCCTGGCAAGAAGGCCATTGGCACTAAGTGGGTATACAAGCTGAAGCGTAAACCTGATGGTACAGTTGACAGGTATAAGGCTAGGCTTGTTGCAAAGGGTTATGCGCAGGAAAGAGGCATTGATTTTGATGAGACCTTTGCACCTACATGCCGTATGACTACTGTTCGGAGCATTTGTGCACTTGCAGCCCATCATGGTTGGAATGGACATCAGTTGGACATTAAAACAACATTTCTGAATGGTGACTTGCATGAAGAAGTGTATGTTTTTCAGCCCCGTGGCTTTGTGCAGAAAGGGCATGAAAACTAGGTGTGCAGGTTAAAGAAGGCGTTATATGGTTTAAAGCAAGCACCATGTGCTTGGTATGAGAAGATACATGCCTATCTGATTGCACATGGTTTTGAGAACAGTCCAACTGAAAGCACCTTATATGTTAAGCGTGCTAATGATGTGCTTCTGATCATTGTTGTCTATGTTTATGACATGCTGCTCACTGGTCCTATTGAGACACATATTGCTGATTTTAAGGCTGATTTGCATGCCTCATTTGAGATGTCTGATTTGGGGCATTTGCATCACTATTTGGGCATTCAGTTTATGCACGTTGATGGTGGAATGGCTTTGTGTCAAACGAAATATATTGACACATTATTGCAGCGTTTTGGCCTTGAAGACTGTAAGCCTATTGCCACTCCTATGGAGACAGGTTTACGATTGAGTCTTCATGATGCTGGAGATGCATTTGATGTTGTTCTCTATCAGCAGGCTGTTGGATGCTTGATTTACTTATGCATTACTCGGCCAGATATTCAGTTTGCTGTCTCACAGATGAGCAGGTTTATGCATTGCCCAGGAGTCACGCATTGGAAAGCGGTTAAGCGCATCTTTCGCTACTTGAGTGGTACTCGGCTACTTGGGTTGTTTTATCCCAAGGGGGGATCACTACCGCCAGATTTGCATGCTTTTTCTGACTCAGATTGGGCTAGTTGCTATGACACTCGTGTGTCCACCAGTGGTTTTTGCTTCATGCTTGGTAGCTCATGTATATCTTGGTTGAGCAAGAAGCAGCCTACTGTGGCCACTTCCAGTTGTGAGGCTGAGTATAGGGCAGCTTTCACAGCGACTGTTGAGTGTGTGTGGCTCAGACGCCTTATGGCTGATTTGGGTGTTGGCCAGTCTTCTGCCACCACCATCTTCACTGACAGTCAGAGCGCATTGGCAGTTGCGAGGAACCCTGTGTTCCATGCTCGCACTAAGCACATTGAGGTGCATTATCACTATGTCAGGGAGAGGTTCTCTGCTGGGGAGATCAGCTTGGCATATGTGCCCACGCAGGAGAACATTGCAGACCTTTTCACGAAGGCTCTGCCTAGGGAGAAGTTTGAAGCTTTCCGCAAAGCTTTGGGCTTACTTCCTTTTGTGGAGTGATTCCACATAGCTTGGCACTTCCTTATACATGAGTGCCAGCTCCTTGTTCACCGCATCACTCCCAGGGGGGATTTGTTGATATATTTAGGTAGTGATGTGTGTGAACACTCTAGGACTGCCGGGGCACTTTTTTCCCTCTTTAGGAGGTTTTTTTCCCCCGGCTTGTATATACGCCTATTGCCCTAATGGGCTACTTATCTTTGTACATTCTCTAGTAATACATTCAGTCTTGTGTGTTGTGCTCCAAGCTTCTTCTTCTTCCTTGTGCTGTTCGCGTGCTTCCGCATACGTCTAACTCCAACACCTATGTGCCTAACTCTGCGGAGCCAGACACATCTTCTTCTATGAATCGGTTCACCCCAGAATTCCTCCGAGAGATTCAAGAAGACAAATGGACTAAAGAAAGTGAAGTCCCTCCTCCCATTGAACTAGTGGATGATGCACATGACCAATTCCCACAAGACATCCCATCTATTTATGGAGAGCAGGAGAGCACCCAGTCTCAAGAGAGATTAGACTTTGAGTCTAATTCTTTACATGAATTACCCCACTTCACAAGCCCATGGGAAGCTAAGTCCACTTGTATGAGAGCACCCACGGTCATGGTAAGGAACGAAGACTCAGTCATACCTAGGAATACGGAGGTAGTGAAGAACACTAAAGTGCAGTGCAACCTCACGTTAGAAGAGCTACTCAAAGTTAGGCCAGAAAATATGGAAACATGTAGCCAAACAAGTACCAGAAATAGCAAAACCTCATTCCCAGGTAGGTTCTCATAGGATAGTGCCAGAAATTCCTCTAGACAAGATAGGAGACATGAGTGAAGGAGAAGAAGGAAACACATACCTCCCCATCACCCATCAAGGTTACACAACCAAGGCAATTCTCGATTCAGGTGCAGGAGTCGCAATTGCTACCACTTCCCTATGGAAGCGTTGGGGCAAGTCAGCACTCAGGCCAACCAGAATGAAATTGCAAATGGCTGATGGTCACATAGAGAGACCCCTAGGTTTACTAGAAGGAATAACTCTCCCTACATGTGGTGTAGAGTTTGAGCCTACACGTTTGCTATCTGTGATTTTAGCAAGAACCATGCCTATGAGATGATTTTGGGAAGACCATTTATGCGACAGTTGAAAGTGGTACAAGATTGGGGAACCAATTCCTTGTATTTGCAACACCTAGGTGTCACGACCAAGGTTAATCTCAAAGATTACTCTCATAGAGATGTCCCTCCTATCCAATGGAATCCTATTCATAGGGTCAAAGATGATATAGAGTCTGTGCACTCCATAGGATCAGGATCCTCATGGATGCATGAAGACACTCACTTATGGATGTGTAAAGTGGCAGTGGAAGAAGAGAAGAGAGAAAAGGCCAGAGAGATAGGTGCAGAAGAAACCCATAGATCCATTCAAGACCCAGCCTATGCACTTGTAGTATTTCCTGATGAAGAATTTGAACCCCACGGCTCGGCAGAGATCCTATCAACCATGGATGTAGCCATCAATGAAGAACAATGGACACCACACTGTGATGAGGATGGCTATGACATATCAGTTTTCTCCATAGAGCCAATCATGGGAGATGCAGTTTTAGAAGAGTGCGAACCTAGCCCTGATGCATTTGAGGATGCCAGTGACTCCGATCTAGACTCAATCATTATGGACCCACCTTTTGCATCAGATGAAGAATACTTCTATGAAGTAGAATTTCAGCCCCAGAGACATGGAGAGCTTACAAATGATGTGAGATTAGCCACACAAGTGACCCCTAAGGATCAGGGAAAGAAAAGAAAGAAGAGAGAAGTCACACCAGAAGAGGAAGAATCTTTGTTTGAGGTCCCGGGAAATTTTAAAAAGTATGAGATAGATGACAGGAGAGTCATGATCGGAATGCCTAAACGAGAGGCACAATCAGGAGAGGCCTATGATAACAAAGAAACCACCAAGAAAATAGTGGTAGCTCTGGAAGAAGGAGAGGAGAGATGCACTTACATAGGACATGACCTGACGGAAGAAGAAGAGCATGCGTTAATAGCCTTGCTAAGAGAATACAGAGATGTATTCGCTTGGAGTTACAAGGACCTGAAAGGTGTAGACCCTAACATATGCTCGCACACAGTTCCCATGACCTTAGATGCGAAACCCTCTAAGCAGAAGGCATACACATATAATGATAATTATGCTGCCAAGATAAAAGAGGAGATAGATAGATTGGTGGAAGCTGGATTCATCTATGAAATTGAGCACACTGAATGGGTATCCGCCATCGTAGTGGTGCCCAAGAAAAATGGAAAATTACATGTGTGCATTAACTTGAAAAAGGTTAATGCTGCCACTATTCGGGATAACTATCCGCTTCCTATCACTGAACACCTCTTAGAAAGAGTAGCAGGCAAGGAAGTGTACAACTTCCTTGATGGATTTTCGGGCTACAATCAGGTAGCCATAGCCCTAGAAGATCAGCATAAAATGGCTTTTGCCACAGAGTGGGGTATATTTGCCTTTCGAGTAATGCCATTTGGGCTTACCAATGCTCCTGCAACCTTTCAGAGACTGATGTGCCACGTGTTTAAAGAGTTCTTGAGGAAGAATTTGGAAGTCTATGTTGATGACCTATGTGCTCATTCCAACATTAGACAAACCCATATCCCTGAACTCAGACAAATCTTTGACAAATGTAGAGAGTATCAAGTCTGCTTGAACCCAGAAAAGTGTGTTTTCATGGTTAGGCAAGGCAAGATTCTAGGACACATAGTGTCAAAGAATGGCATATCCACCGATGAAGAGAAAGTAAGAGCCATCGCCGAGCTACTTAAGCCAAAGAATGTCAAGGAAGTACAAGCTTTCATGGGGCATTGTGGTTATTACAGACGGTTTATACACATGTATGCCATCATAGCAAAGCCTCTGTACGGACTTTTGACCAACTTTGAGTGGACTGATGAATGTGAGAATTCCTTCAATGAGCTTAAACGGCGATTATGTTCAGCACCAATCTTGACCACACCAGATTGGAATAAGCCTTTTCATGTTCATGTAGATGCATCCAATTATGCTATTGGGTGTGTACTCGCACAACCTACGAGCGACGGTAATATGGATCTTCTATTTGCCTATGCTAGCAGACAGTTGAATGCAGCTGAACGAAACTATACCACCACCGAACGAGAAGGATTAGGCATGGTATATGAAGTTAAAAAGTTTAGACACTATTTGCTTGCAAATAAGTTTAAATTTTTTACCGATCATCAGGCATTATTGTACTTGGTAAACAAACCATGCAATACAGGCCGATTAGTAAGATGGTTTCTCTTACTAATGGAATATGATTTTGAAGTTGTGGTGAGGAAAGGGAAGACTCACTTGAGAGCAGACCATCTCTCTAGGCTCACATCTGGAGAAGCCCCACAAGGAGTATCAAATGACCTTCCTGATGCTTACTTGTTTAATTTGGAAGTTGTACCTCAGTGGGCTAAGCCATTAGTGCCAGTGTTGACATACGGGCCTAACCACCCAGTCATAAACACTCAAGATAGGGAGGTAGTAAAAGCCGAGAAGTACCATATCATGGCAGGAAGTATGTACAAGCACAAAGATCAAGGGACCCTAGCTTGTTGTGTGGAAGAAGACGAGTACGCTAAATGGTTGCAATTAGCACATGTAGGTGCATTACAGCAACACTACTCGAAGCAACGAACCCTGCAGACACTAAGGAGACTCGGAGTGCATTGGCCGACTATGGAAGCTGATGTCCAAAAGCTGTGTAAGGAATGCCCAATCTGCTGCATTAAACCACCTGTGGAACATGCCACTCTTTATCAAGTTTCCATAGTGCCAGATTGGAGTGAACCTTTAGTAGCCTTCTTAAGGACGAAAACATTCCCTCAAGATGACCCTGACGAGACAAAGAAGTCTAGAACACGAAGCCCGGGATTACTCACTTATTGGTGAAAATTTATACAAGCGTGGTAAAGATGGTTATCTTAGATTATGTGTCCATGAGAGCGAGTATCTTAAAATCTTGGAAACTGCTCACCAAGGTGTAGCAGGAGGACATTTTGGACCAGATAGGGTGATTAAAGCAATCCTGTTTGCAGGCTTGTGGTGGCCTACCCTTCACATGGATGCACATACCTATGTGAAGAGATGTGATGTTTGTCAGCGAACTCAGTATCCTATACACAAAGATGAGATGCCACTGAAACCTATGATGGGTGGACGTGCATTTTCTAAGTGGGGAATAGACTTCGTAGGTCCTATTAATCCCCCAGCTAAGGGTTCACATGCTGAATACATCATTGTTGCCACAGACTATCTAACAAAGTGGGTAGAGGTAAAAGCTACTACAAAGAACGATGCTCAAACGATGGCCAAGTTCTTATTTGAGAATGTGTTCACAAGATACGGGCTACCTATAGAGCTAGTTAGTGATAGAGGCACTCACTTCTTGAATGAAGTTATTGAAAATCTGCTCCAAGAGTTCTTGGTAGTACACAAGAAGTCTGCCCCCTATCACCCACAAGCTAATGGACAAGGCGAAAGCACAAACAAGATCCTGTGCAATGTGTTGACCAAACTAGTGAATAATAAACGCTCTGATTGGGACAAACAGCTACACCATGCTGTTTGGGCATACCGAGTTGCCTATAAAACGGTACTCCAAGCCACCCCCTTTCAGATGGTATTTTGTCAAAATGCAGTGCTACCATTGGACTTCTTGATACCTACACTAAAAGTAGCACATGAGCATGAATGGACGGGTCATGAACTCTCTTCGAGGATTCTTGATCTGGAACGATTAGGTGAAACCAGACTAAGAGCGGCAGCGGGAATATATGCAGCTAAGAAAAGACAGAAGGCATACTTTGATGCCCACGTTAAGGATAAAGGCTTGAAGGCAGGAGATTTAGTTTTAGTCTACACCTTGAAGCAACATGCAAGAAAATTAGAGAAGCGGGGTTATGGACCTATGATCATAAGTAGGATCTCAACCAATGGAGCAGTTCAACTCGCTACACTGGAAGGTGATGTTCTCCCTAGCTATATAAGCGGATGCAGAGTCAAGTTATATCAAGAACCCCTGACAGATGAGATGCTAAATCAACTCAACACTGCCAAAAAACGCAAAGAAGAAGAAAAACGAGTTCGAGAAGAGGCACAGGTGGAAGCATTGGAACGCATCCGAAGGATGAGGTTGCGAAGACTGGGTAGAGATCCGGCCAGGGTAGATGACTATGTGGACCCAGGTTATCATATGGCAATGTGTGAAGTCTCAGGAATAAGTTCTCATAGAATAATTGATAGACGACCTTTTGTAACCTTAGAGATAGGACAAGGAAAGGGTGCAAGGACTGTAAGAGCCTTGATTGACTCAGGTGTAGCCACTAGTGCTGTTAAATTTTCTTACTGTCAAAAGTTGAAGTTAATTGTCAATCCTATAGAAGCATATCTCATAGGATTGGGAGGTGTGGAAACCCCTTGCATGGGCGAGCCTCTACATTCAAGACGAAGTAATGACAGTTAAAGTGCTAGTGTGTCAAGATGAGGACCTCACGGAGCCTCTTGTCTTGGGTCAAGACTGGATCTATGATCATGCAGTCAACCTAAACCTAAGAAGTGGACTCCTTCAGGTCTGGGTAAATCAGAATCGCCTTACAATCGAGTTAGAAAATGAAGCACTCAAGGAATTAGACAAGGCACACACTCTTGGTCCTTCCAGGGGTACACATGAAGATGACCATGTTGTTCTTGTCCAAAACTGTGTGATGCAGAGGAATGATGATTTCAATCAAGAAGTCAGGGGTGCAACGGAATTCCCTTCTTTTCCAGAGACCAGAGGGATGCAGCAACCAAAGGCAGATCAAATACAGATGGAGCAGAGTAATACCTATGCTGGAGGTCAAAAGAACGTGCGAAGCAGAATGTCTCAGCCATTGAAACAAGTGTGGGTGCGGAAAGGCGAACACCCTGTTGCAATCAAGCCAACCACACGGGCAAAACTTCTTATTAATAATCAACAACACGACACTAATAAGAAGTCTTTCAGAAATTCTTCTGTGAAAGTAAAGTCTATTTGGGTACCCAAGAAGTCGAGGAAGGCCATCCCACAATCACGACAAATTTGGGTGCCTAAGGCTTGCTTGCGGGCTCAAATAGTTACACTGAGGCCACACCCTGTACAACATGGCTCACTCACTCGAACATCTGATACCCTTTCTTATACAACACGCACGGACACACATTGGTCCATGAGCAGAATCAGAATCACTTGTAAATGGGTCCTTAAAAAGCCTCATTTCCAAGTAGACACTCCTGAAAAAGCCCTCCAGAGTCTCCACAAAATCAAGACCAACAGCAAATCAGTTTGTGTGGAAGCCCAAAACGTGTAATAAACCCCCCGACCCTCATTTGTAAATTCACATCCACTTACTCACTACATCACTCATACACCGCATCTTTCCATTTAGCTCTTAGGAATATCCATTCACTAACTACACTCACGATCCCCAAGCACTTATTGACCTACTAACCTCTCACTAAAATCATGTTAATGTTGTAATGGGGATGCATGAACGCTTGGTGTCCATTTGCAATGTTAACATTCATTTGTCTATTCTCACAGAATCGGTGACCAGTCTCTTCACCATGGCCGAGGCAGGAACTAGCTCCCAGGCAGGCACCAGCCCCCAAATCGTGGACATTGAAAGTCTTCCCATTGAAGAGGAACTCAAGGAACGCCCAGTGGCATTGAGGGCATTACACACCATACCGATTCAGAATCCTCCACAGGGGCACACAATGCCGGTCAGCAAAAACTCACATTGGTTCAGTGATGTGGCCGGATCTCTGGGTGAAGGCACTTACATGTGGGAGGCCGAGATAGAGTTCAATGGGCGATGGGGAAGATATCATTTTTTCACCAGGGAATTTGAGAGGCTTCAGAATGATGAAGGTCTGAAACCCATCTGGAAGAAGGCTGGACTCTACGACTATTTCAAGGCTCAGTTACCCAAGCCAGATTTTCTACGGTGTTCCTACTTAATTAGCACTCTGACCCCTAGAAAAGAGAAAAAGGGATATAGTACCTTCGTTCTACCATCACTTACCAGAGGTAATGAATTAAAGCATTTCAAATTGACGAACAACTTGGTGAGAGAAGCTCTTGACATGAAAGGCATGCATATCCCCACCGAAAAAGAGACGATGGTCCCGGATAACATGAAAAACAAGAACCTAACTAAGCTCAAAGACATGGTAGCAATGACACCCACAATCGCCATCCACTTGCGAATGGTCATGCAACATTTCGCGTTCCCAGCTCAAGAGAGGTTCACCATGCCACCCAAGAAGATATGGTTGAGTCTATATTTGGCAGATGCCTTCAATTTGACAATCAATATGCCGCATTGGATTATCAACCAAATCCACTTGGCACATCAACGGTGGTATAAAAAGCAAAAGTCGGTACTGTATGGATGATGTGCCCTCACCAGGATTGTGTATAGATGTTTGGCTTATGATGTGCTAGTTCAAAGGGCATTAATTTGGACCAGGGTACAGGAATTTCAACGTAGACTATCAACCGCAGGGCCTCCATCAAAGAAAATGAGAGGCGCAGTTCAGATGCCCTGTGCACAAGCCCGCGGTGCGACACTGACACCAGAGACAACTCCACAACTTCTGAGGCGTATACAACCCTTCACTATCAGATTACCAAGACACAGCAGTGATGGACCGAATCTGGTGTTTCCACCTGTACCAACCGACCTAGAGTTTCCTCACGGCTTCACATTAGAAGACCTAACTGATGAGGAGGTAGCCAGAATAATCGAGGCTGTTAATGCGGAAGTCGAGGCAGAGCAAGCTAGTGGGCAACAAACTGCTACAGACCAACCCCATCCTAGACAACCAGGAGTAGTTGAAGTGGAGGATGAAGAAGAAGAAGAGCAGGAGGAGGAACGAGGTGGACAAACAGAGGAAGAAGAGCAGGAATATGAACAAGAAGTCCTATAGGAACTTGAGGGTGCCCCAGCTTATACGAAGGAATTGAAAAAGCTGTATGATACCATCAACAGAGTTCAAGAATAGCACAAACTGTCCCTGGCAGCAGGAAAAGCCCTCATGAACCAAATCCTTGAAGATGAAGGTGTGGATGAGCAATACCGAGCAACCCTTGATATGATTTTTGATGCGTTAGGGGTACCTGAGATGGTGCATACAGCTCTTGCACACTCGAGAAGATCGGAGCGATGATACGGTAGACGCCTCCCTCGATCAGGAAAGCAAATGAATATATTAGTATCAGAACCACAGGGCACCACATCCACTACCACGGGCACAGCTCATATCATTCGGGAAACTGAGGAAGACCATACATCCAGTGCACCCCCATCACCCCCTTTACCACCCCTACCTCCAACTCTACCAACTTCACCTCCCACTACGAGTGTAACCACTACTGTCACCACCTCAGAGTCCACTGCCCATACCGAAGCATAGACTGTGAGTCAACCCACACAACCCACACACCCTATCACCACCTCACTTGTATACACTACCCCTGACACTGTAATTCTAACTACAGCCACGGAAAACCCCGTTCCCCCGATCACACTTCCTGGCGGTTCATATTCACAACTACACACACCACTTTACACTTTCACCACCATCACCGCACCCACAATTCCCATGTTCACAATCACTCCCACGACTGCATCCACTTTTGACCTCATGGACATATCACCCACCTCCGCACCTCTCCCTCCCCCCATACGTCCACAATCTCCTATTCCCCCACCACCAACTTCACCCATTTCGAGCATAGCATACACGCTCCCATTCCCCTTTCCCTTCCCTTCTGCGTTCAACACCTTTCCTGCATCCACTCCCATTAATAATGTATTTAATAATATGTACCAGTGTATGTCTCAACTACAACAGCACTACCAGCATCTTGATAACCAGCATACGAGCCTCTTCCGAAGCCATGAAGCGCTACAAGCACGATTCATTGATTTAGAGAGGGAAAAACGGGTACTACAATAACAGTATGTCACTTTACAGGAACAACATGAGTAGTTAGTGGCCAATCCACCCCAGTCAGATGCGGAAGAAAAACAACAACTTGATGATCTGCTACACTCCCAGATAACAGAGAACCTCAAGCTTCGACGCAACCTGGCCCTATTACGAAAACACATGTCTACAGCACTCGAGGAAAATAAGCGACTATAGAGACAGAACAAAGAAAACTTGGAAGCAGCAATGGAGGGTTCACCGCAGGAAATCGACCCAGAGAAAATCAAGGCCACCCCCTCAGAGAATATGCAAGTCGTGTTGGAAACCCATGTCGATCTCTTGGAAGCACACACATCATTAGAAAGAGAAAGAGATGACCTACTAAAGCAACTGGCAACTCAGTAGGAGCCACCAAGCAAAGTCACAGCCGTAGTCGATGTGAAGAGAGATGGTGGATGCAATCCAAAGATGAGTAGGTGCCGCTACAACCAGCTTCACACCAGCCAACTGAGACTTCAGAGTTGATTAGTAGACCCTTTGAGCTTCCTAAATCCACCAAAATATCAGCCAAGTACTTTGGAACATGTATCCCAAAAGTTTAAGTCAAGACCGACAAGTTGCGAAATGACTAGCTCCCAAAACTTGCTATTTTTGGACATACACCTGCTGGAAAAAATGAACAGTGCTCTCAACCTGGAAGGAATTAGAAAAATTCCTTTTGGGCATAGCAAATAGACTTAGCAAGCTTCCTATTCCAAGTTAAAACACTTCAAATGATGGACTGAGCACTGAGAACAAGTTTCATCAAGTTCTGGAACATTCCCACAATTCTCGGGGCTCTGCAGAGATAGACCAGTAAGCAGTAAAATGCAGATATCTCCAAAAGTATAAATCCAATGACCTTGAAAATTTATAGGTAGAAACTAGACAGTGAAAGCTATCCAACGCACTTTAAAACACTGAAAAAGGTTCAGTAAAACTCGAGATATGACCTTCTGAAGTTACTGCTCTGAGTGAGTATAGCAGAGAACAAAACAGAGAGGTAGATGATAATAAATGTATAGATTCACATATGATTACAACCACATTGGCAATGAATCTTTGCACAATGGGAGTAGAATGATAGAGCTATGGAGTAAGCTCTTCAATCTCTACAAAATGACATGAAGTGGTCACGTACAAGGCTTGCTTATCGCCTCTTCCTTCTTGCTCCTTTTATAGCTATTCTTGGAGGGAGTTTTGAATTCGAATTCGAATGGCTCCACCTAAAAGTGATCCCCAAAGTTAGGAGAGATTCCCTCAGCTAAAAAATTCGTGATTTTGGTAGTTGGAGCCACGAATTTGCTTTTACATCATGGATGAGGTAAGCCATCCTTTTCCTTTTTTCTTTTTCCATTTACAAGAGATAAAATGTACTCTTTTACAAGAGGTGTTCACATGACTACTCATGTGACTTACAAATGAGGATAATATCAAGCATATCAAGCATGTAGGCTTGGGCAAAATGCACCAACAGTCGACACATCTGAAGAAGTCACAGAACTCAGAGCAGAACTCGAAGAACTACGAAATAAAGTTATGCAATACGAGCGTCAACCCTATCCCCATGTAGAACCTGAACCTGAAGACCTAGTGCCAATTCAGGTGGAGGAGACTTTTGAAGATCCATATGTTCCCATGCCAACACTCGGAGGTAAGCAAACCGAAGAAGGAATGGACACGATTGAGATCGAAGCGCCTGAATGGATGCAAAGGTTGGAAAAGGTCGCTACAACCCATGATGAGAGAGTTGCAGTTCAGATAGCATCTATGTCACGATTGGAAGAAGTCATCATAAAATCGGATTAATTTAGAAACCTCTCCCATCATAGGTGGATTGGCACGTCTGATGATCTGTATGTTCCATTCTGTGTATTAATGGCAGATTACAATGCTGAAATCAAGCAATGCACAACAAAAGAACCAACCTCGGCGACACAGTTTGCACCGGATGATATCCTTGCAAGTTCCAAGCAAGGGAATATACATCAACCTACTTGGAGGATCCGCCTACTTGAAACCTACCCTGAGATGAATCGCACGTGGAATAACATGCCTCTATATATCAAGTATAATCCCTGCTACTGCCCTGTCTTTCGAAGAAGGTCTTGGCCGGAGTACACAAAAACAGTTTTGATGGTTAAAGGATGTGAAAAGTGGTTAAATTATGTGTACCTAGCACCTCCTAATGGCCAACCCACAGTCAACGCGAGAGAGGGGGGGGTGTTAGCATTAGTCAAGGAACTGAAGGACTAACAAGACAAGGAAGCTTACGAAGGGAGTCAGAGCGAAGAGAAGGTACAAGCAGACAGAGTAGTCAAAGAAGATCGGGCAAGTAGGCCATTATTTTTTCAGGAAGCTAAAGCATATCAAAGAGGTGGACACATAAGGAGAAGGAGCAAGTAGGGAGCTCGAAGATGTGTATGTCAAATAGTTAGAGGAAATCCCTACAAAAATAATGATTTTCATCACTAAAAGCCATTCTAAATACCATTTCATATTTTTGTAGCTCCATTTTGTGCAAGCCAAGGAGTCCTTGAGCTTGAGGAGCATTAGAAGTAGCTACCTACCAGTTTTCATAATTTCTAGACTCCATTTGAGCCTTCAAATGGGACCTAGAACCTAATTTTTAACTAGACCGGACACTAGGTCTAGACACGGCCAAAACCTAGTAAAAAACTATAAATAGAGCTAGAGAGCTCATTTTTGAGGCTAGCTTGTAATAGAATTGAACTTGTATGAGCATTTTTGAAGTAATCTAAAAGAACTCCATTGTCTCTCTCTTTGTCTTACCTTGTGTGCGCGTGTGTGTGTATGTGTGTGCATATTTGTGTGCTCCTCACTCACGCACTTGTGCCTTCACTTGCTCGAGGTCATCATACCATCCTCACGTCTTCCCGGATTGACATTAAAGGAGGTGCTACTCATCACTGAGCTACATCTAGCCTTTGGGATGAGGACCCTACTGCGTTCATTTGAGGTCACTTGTGAGGCCAACAAAGGCAAAGATTGAGGATTTTCTTTGCAAACCTAAGGGATAAAGCTGCCAACTAGTATGGAAATCTGGCACCCAAAGAAAGAGGGATGTATCAAGTGTTTGAGGACTCTTCTTGGATAAGTTTTGAAGGCAAAGATTCTAGGATAAATTGGCTTAGCCAATGGACTATCTGTAACAAGGAGTAAAGAGTATAGCCCATTACATCCCAACGTGTGGAGATCTTAGTCAAAACGATGGATGCAAATGCTCCAAATGGTGAAACTTTGAAAAGAGTTCATTGTAGGATTAAGAGGTCCTATCGTGAAGCAACACATAAGCCTGAGACAGACAGTTAACTAGGAGATTGCAAACAAGGAAGCTAGAGTGTGGGAAGAGGTCCAATTAAGTCGACAAAAAAGAAGAGAGTTGTTGTATGGTCGGATGCAAGGATTAGGGGTTGCATCAATGAAGAATCTATCCTATGAAAGCCCTACTTTGACAACAGTGGCTTTTGTCACATAAAGACTAGGTACCATTTTTCATGATAGCATCATATTCAGATTGCATTGCAGTCATTCAATGTTCAGAATTTTGTGCTTTATCAAATGAAATAGGTTTAGTCTCATATAGAGACTAGAGGTAGCCATAATATAGCAATCTGATGCAAAAGCGGCACTATGAGAGCCTAATCGAGTACGATATGAAAGAGGTGCATCTAATTTGCTATCACGCAAAGTCTGCACTAGCCATTTTGGCATAGTTTTTGCCTGTTCAATATCAGCTCTCTCATCAACAAGTGCGTCATGTAAATTTTCATCAAAAATGGATTGATCTGCATCATCACATGAGACTTGTAAAAGCTAAGAAGTTGCCTGATTAGAGCCAGCACTAGAGTGTCCACATGTAAAAAGAGGCAGCAAAGTATCATACATGTCTTCGGAGCTAATTAGATGTCTCCTTAGTACATGAAAGTAAGGTCTGAATAGTATCTTCCACAAAAACAACATCATAGCTAACCAGAATGTGTTTATTCTATGGATGATACATATGATAGCCTTTGCTTTCAAAACTGTACGCAACAAAAATACATTTTAGTGCTTTATCATCCAATTTTCTACGATGTTGTTCAAGCACTAATGCATATGCCAAACAACCAAAAACATGCAGATGAGGAACAAATGGCTTGCAACCATGCCAAGCCTCATATGGAGCGATAGACTATAATGCTTAGTGGGACTGTCACACCTGTTAAGTACATATACTACACACATAACATCCTCAAGCCAAAAACTATGTGGTAAAGCCTAACTCTTGACCATACACCTCACCATCTCTATGAGTGAACTGTTCTTCCATTTAGCTATGGAACTGTACGCTGATGTTTTATCCCACGTTCATCTAGAAATGCATTAAAGTCAGAAGCCATATATTCCCCCCCTTGATCAGAACGGAGGGTCCCATTTTATATGCTGATAGATTTTCAACTAAAACCAAAAACTGTTTGAAGCACATAAACACTTCAGACTTTGCTTGCAATGGATATACCCATGCATGCCTAGAAAAATCATCAATGAAAGTCATGAAGCAAAGATAATTTCCAAAAGAGGGTGTCTGCGTAGGACCACATACATCATAGTGAACAAGCTGTAATTTTTGTGTAGCTTGAACATAACCATCTTTTGGGAATGAGGAACGATGCATTTTGCCAAAAATACAGCCTTCACAAACATGTTTACTGGGTGCCTCAAGTTTGGGCAAAGAGGACACCATTTCAGATTTTTGTAGGTGTAGCAAACTAACAAAATTTAGATGACCAAAGCATGCATGCCAAAGCTTTGCATGTGACATGACCCGAGAATCATGTATTACACATGCTAAATCATTCATAGGTTTTTTATAATCTATGAGCTTATACAACCCACGACATGAACTGTACATCTATCATCAACAAATTTCATAACCAATCCAATCTTGGCTAAAGTTGAAACTGATAATAGATTCGTTTTGATCCTTGGCATAAATAATCTAACAATGTAAAAAAACTACCATCAGTAGTAGTTAGAATGATCTTACCAACTCCCATAACAAGATAAGAGGAGTCATTAGCGCATGTAACAATATTCCCTATAGGGGCAAGCCCGAGTGAAGAAAAGAAACTATGCTAGGAGGTAATATGTTTGGTCGCCTCACTATCAAAGTACCAAACACCTGAGTCTACTGCAGACATGAACTGCTCATGAGAAGATGGGTCAAAACTGCAAATAGTAGTAAACACCCATTCTTCATCCTACACAAGATTAGTAGACTCTGTTTTTGGTGTAGAGGCCTTTGCAACAACCATTCTGGCCTCTTTCTTCTTTGCCTCTTTAGTAGTCAATTTTGGACAGCTCTTAATGACATGATCATTTGCTTTATAGTATTTGCAAAACCATTTCTGTTTTTTTTATTTCTCTTTGTCTTCCTTCTTTGATTCTGTAGAATTAGCAGATTTTTGCTTACTAGTAGAAGAGCTCCATTTTGCTTTTCCCTTCTGACTAGCCAGGAAAGCTTGAACTGCAACATGCATAGTAGATCTATTCTGCCTAGACTGATCTTCCTGCAAATAGAACAGAAACTAACTCTTCACATGTTAAGGCATTTGGATTGCCTTTCATCATCAAACAAAGAGTAGAAGCAAAACTCCGATATGAGTCGGGAAGACCATTTAGAATAGTCTACACAAGTGAATTGTCAGGAAGGATTTCATCAGCAAAAATCAATTGTTCCTTCAAATCCTTGATCTTTGTCAGAAAAATGTACATAGAACACCTTCATTCATGTGCTCACTCTCTAATTGTTTTCGGAGGTAAGAAACATGAGCCTCATTCCTAGCCTGGTACAATGTGGTAAGTGTATCCCAAGCATCCTTAGCTATTCTGCAAGAGCGAATGTGAGGAATAATGGCACGTTTGTCAGACAAAGCTATCAATGCATGTGCATGGGCATCTCTGCCATCCCAACAAATTTGCTCTGTAGTAGGTCTTGTATGTTGGAGAAACACTCACTAATTGGACATATATTTGAAGGTCAAATCTTAGGAAGAAAACCCCATGCCTATGTGAAGGGACAAATTCACAAATGTATCATATTTGTAAAGTTAGTTCACTTTAGTTCTAGAAGTTTTTTTTTTTTTTAAATCACGGGAATGAGAAAATCTATATAAGTTAGTTAGTATTAACTGACGCGATGAGAGAGAGAGAGAAGAAGAAGGAGGAAGACAAGAGAAAGTGAGAAGAACTCATTTTTGTATGATTGAGTATAGTCGGGCTTCTCTGAGTGAGAAAGCACCTGTAAAACTTCTGAGTTTTTTATAGTTATGAGAAGAACTGAGTAAAGTTCTGTGTATGAGTCTCTCTTCATCATCTCCATGTTTGTCTATTGTGTGATGAATTCAAAAGTTCAAGTTTTCTGAGCAATTCGATGCCTGGCATCGAATCTTGGCTCAAAAGTCATTTTTTCATTCTCTGTGTGTTAACTGTTGTTGAATCTTTTAAAAATATGAAGTTTGTGGAGCAACTCGATGCCTGGCATCGAGTTTGAGCATAAAGTCGATGCCTGGCATCGACTTCTAGCATACAAGTGGTCTTCTTCATGTGTGTGTAAAAGAGAGTATTTCTGGTGCAGAAAAAGGGCCTAAAAAAGCTCAAAGTCGATGCCCGGCATCGACTTGGACTGAAATTCGATGCCAGGCATCGAATTTTTTATTTTTGGACATCAGGAATACTAAAACAGGCAAAAATTTCCAGTTTTGGAAGGTCATATAGGGTCATCTTGTGAAGGCCATAACTTGAGTTCTAGAGATCCGTTTGATGCATATGATAGCTTGTTGGAAAGCTCTACTCTTCTAGTTTCAGCCTATAAAGTTTCATGAAGAAAGCATACTTGAGCTAGGAGAAATTAGCAAAATACTGAAGGTATGTCATTTCAGTGACTAGGAATTTCTGTAGAAGCAAAGTTCTCACTTTAGGCTATCATTTCTCAAAGTTTGGAGTGGCAATGAGTTAATGGTGACCATAGAGGTGTTCTAGTGTCACATTAATTCATTTCTTGTGGTGTTTTATACATCAACAAGTGGTATCAGAGCAGAAAGATTCTCGAGAGCAGAAGACGACAAAGGTACGAGAAGTTTTGTAAAGTTTTCCATTAAAGTTTGAAAGGTGAAGCATTTGAAGACACAAGGCATCAAAAGATTACTTTCGAAGTATCCTCATACACAAAGAACTTCAAAAGGTATTATCCTTTATCCTTTAAGCTCACAGGTTGCAGCAGAAGGAAAGAACTATGGCAGATCATATCTCCATTGACAAACTGGACAGAGATAATTACCCCGCCTGGGTAATGAGAATGGAAGCCTTACTTATGAGTAAGGATCTTATGATATATGTAACAGGTGAAGAAGAGAAGCCAGTATTCGAAGATGAAAGCCGACCAAAGAAAGAAGAACTTGATGCTTTAAAGCATTGGCAGAAGAAGGATGCAAGTGCAAAAGCCTACATCTACAATACAATCTCAGATCATTTGCTACCACACATCAGAGGATTGGAATCATCAGAAGATATATGGAATGCATTGGAATATCATTTCCAAAGCACTACTAAAGCACGGAAAGCAAGTCTATGGTCAGAGTTTACAACATTCAAGAAGAAGCCAAGTCAAACCATTAGTGATTATGTCACTAAGATGAAGGATCTAGCAGATAGTCTTGGATCCATAGATGAAGATGTTGAAGATCACAGATTGATTGCTCAACTACTTGCAGGCTTGAGAGGGGATGAAAGGTGGAAACCTTTTGTCTTATCAACAGAACTTTCATTAAATCATTATGTTCCAGATTTGAACCAGTTGCTTGGTTTGATGCTCACATATGAGCAAGACTTGAAGGGAGATGGAGATAAAGGTCAAAGTTCTGCAATGTACATGAAGAATAAGAAGAAAGGAGATAAAGGTAAAGCAAAGGATGAAGAGGAGTCTAATTCTCAAGCTTATTATGCAAGAGGTAAAGGCACTGGCAGAGGAAGAGCAAGAGGTTTTGGAAGAGGAAGAGGTAATCAAAATAACAACAAAAAGGCTTGCTGGATCTGTGGATTGAGTAATCATTTGGCTCATGACTGTTGGCACAACCAACAAGGATCAAACCAGAATCAAAACAACAATAGCAGAGGTCGAGGTGGAAGATATCAAAGTAATTATCAAAGAGGTAGACAAAGTCAAAGAGGAGGCTATGGTAGAGGTGGAGGAAGAAGTTGGGGACAAAATCAATCCTACAACACCACCTACTACAACTATGCAAATGACACACAGAATGAAAGTCATACATCATTGATGATGAACTCAATCAACACATCAGATAAAGAAGATCTAAAGGTATTTTACATTGACTCTGGATGTTCTAATCATTTGTCAGGAAACATAGAATTGATGTCAGAATTGGAAAAAGGCATTTCTAGTCACACAGTTCAAACTGGTGATAATACAAGACATAGTGTACATTCAATTGGAAAAGTGAAATGCAAGAGTGGAGCAGATTTGCTAACCAATGTTTTGTATGTTCCTACAATACCTAAAAACTTGATTAGTGTGGGACAGATAGTTGAAAAAGGTTTTCAAGTCAGGTTTACAAATGAAGGAGTATTTGTGGAAGATCCAGAGAATGGATATAATCAGATTGTCTCTGGTAAGAAAGAAGGTAGACTCTTTACTTTAAGAGTGCAAGGGAACATTGGTCAAGCTTTGCTCACACATGGTGAAGCAGTGATTACAGAACTTGATCTCTGGCATAAGAGATTAGGTCATTTCAATGAAAGAGGAATTAAAGCTATGGTTGCTAATCAGTCTGTACTAGGATTACCAAATGTGCAAAGTCAACATATGGTTTATAAATGTGAAGCATGTCAAATGGGTAAAGCACACAGGTTACCATTTCAAAAGAAAGGATTCAAACATGATGGAGTACTTGAGCTCATTCATACAGATGTATGGGGACCAACAAAAGAAGGATCTATCAGTGGCTCAAGGTATTATGTTCTTTTTATTGATGATGCTACAAGATGGATAACATTATATGTTTTGAAGGAAAGATCAGAAGTGTTTGGAGCTTTCAAGCATTTTCATGCATATGCAGAGAGAGTCACAGGTCAAAAGCTTAAGAGACTGAGGTCTGATGGAGGGGGAGAATACTTCTCCCAAGAGTTCAATGATTATCTTTGGAATGCAGGTATTAAGAGAGAAATAACTTGCAGGTATACACCACAACAAAATGGTGTAGCAGAAAGAAGGAACAGGACTTTGGTTGAGTTTGCTAGAGCTATGCTGAAGGAGAAGAATTGTCCAAATTATCTTTGGGCTGAGGCTGTAAATACAGCTACATATCTTGTGAATAGATTACCATGTGCAGCTCTAAATGGAATGACTCCATATGAAGCTTGGTGGGGTAAGAAACCAACACTAGATCATTGTAGAGTGTTTGGATCAATTGCATATGCTTATGTGCCATCACAACTTAGGCATAAACTTGAACCAAAGGCAGAAAAATATGTGTTCATTGGTTATGATGAAAAGCAGATGGGTTACAGATTGTGGAATCCTCTAACCAAACAATTTATTGTTTCTAGAGATGTTACATTTGATGAACAGAAAAGTTGGTATGCAGATCAAAGTCATACAGCTGAAGAATTTGAAGAAGAGGTAAGAAGATGTGAGAAAGGAAAATCAATTGTGCAGGTGAATAGAGATGAAGACTATATGCAAGCAAGTACATCCACAAGTGGATTAACAAGAAGAAATGAAGAAGCTCCTATATTTGATGAAGAAGTGTATCCAGACACATATGAAGAATGTGAACCAAGAAGGTCAAGCAGGACTAGAAGACAACCAGAAAGGTATTCTTATGATACTTCTTACATAACTCAGAAGAACTATGCATATATGGTCAAAGATGACGAAGAACCTCAGAACTATGATGAAGCTAAAGGTAAAAAGCAATGGGAAGAAGCAATGAAGGAAGAGTTCAATGCACTGGAGGAGAACAAGACATGGGAACTTGTTCCTAAACCAAATGGTAAGAAAGTAATTGGGAATAAATGGGTTTATAAAGTGAAGAAGCTTGCAGATGGAAGTATAGCCAGATACAAAGCTAGATTGGTGGTGAAAGGCTATGCCCAGACCTATGGCATAGATTATGATGAGACATTCAGTCCTGTAGCTAAGATGTCAACTATAAGGACAATCATTGCTATTGCAGCTTCAAAAGGATGGACCCTAAGTCAATTGGATATAAAAAATGCATTCTTGAATGGATACATATCAGATGAGGTATACATGGAACAACCTCAAGGGTTTATAGATTCCAGGTATCCAAATTTTGTTTGCAGGTTGAGAAGAGCATTGTATGGATTGAAGCAAGCTCCAAGAGCTTGGAACTATAGACTGGTGAAGTATCTTAATGATCTTGGATATCAAAGTTCAAAAGCAGATTCAAGTCTACTTATCAAAAGAACAGAGGAAGGTACAATCTACATTTGTATTTATGTAGATGACATTATAATCACAGGTACTTCAGATGAAGGAATCAAGGAGGTAAAGAGATTACTTGAGAAAGAGTTTAAGATCAGTGACCTAGGAAAGTTATCATACTTTCTTGGAATGGAAGTTACTTATACAGATCATGGCATATATGTATCACAAGAAAGGTATCTTCTGAACTTGTTGAAGAAGTTTGATATGGAAAATTGCAGAGAAGCTTCAACTCCACTTGAAGTTAATCACAAACTCAGTAAATATGATGGTACAGACTACAAAGATATGAGGAAGTATCAATCTCTTGTGGGTAGTTTGATTTATGCTACACTAACAAGACCTGATCTTAGTTATGCAGTGGGAGTTTTGTCACAATTCATGCATTGTCCAAAGGACCCACATTGGATTGCAGGTCAAAGAGTTCTCAGATATATCAAAGGAACTATAAAGGAAGGATTATATTATCCTTTTACATCAGATTTGAAGTTGAGAGCCTACAGTGACTCAGACTGGGCAGGTAATCAAGATGACAGGAGATCAACTCATGGTTACATGATATACATTGGTGATAAGCTTGTAAGTTGGTGTTCCAAGAAACAACATACAGTAGCATTATCATCAACTGAAGCAGAGTACAAAGGACTTGTGGAAGCAGCTAAGAAAGTCATATGGATGCAGACATTGTTCAAGAGCTTAGGCATTGATCAAGGTACACCTACAATACATGGAGATAATATGAGTTCACTTTATCTTGCAGCAAATCCAGTATTTCATGCAAGAACAAAGCACATAGAGATACAGTATCATTTTCTCAGAGAAAAGGTAATGGAGAAGGAGATTGAAGTGGAATACATTTCTACTAAAGATCAATTAGCAGACATAATGACAAAGAGCTTGGATGGTGTGAAGACCAGCAGATTCAAAAGCATGGCAGGAGTAAAAGAAAAGAAGAAGATATGAAGAAACAGGGAATGTCAATTAGTGATTGAGGGGGAGCTGTTGGAGAAACACTCACTAATTGGACATATATTTGAAGGTCAAATCTTAGGAAGAAAACCCCATGCCTATGTGAAGGGACAAATTCACAAATGTATCATATTTGTAAAGTTAGTTCACTTTAGTTCTAGAAGTTTTTTTTTTTTTAAATCACGGGAATGAGAAAATCTATATAAGTTAGTTAGTATTAACTGACGCGATGAGAGAGAGAGAGAAGAAGAAGGAGGAAGACAAGAGAAAGTGAGAAGAACTCATTTTTGTATGATTGAGTATAGTCGGGCTTCTCTGAGTGAGAAAGCACCTGTAAAACTTCTGAGTTTTTTATAGTTATGAGAAGAACTGAGTAAAGTTCTGTGTATGAGTCTCTCTTCATCATCTCCATGTTTGTCTATTGTGTGATGAATTCAAAAGTTCAAGTTTTCTGAGCAATTCGATGCCTGGCATCGAATCTTGGCTCAAAAGTCATTTTTTCATTCTCTGTGTGTTAACTGTTGTTGAATCTTTTAAAAATATGAAGTTTGTGGAGCAACTCGATGCCTGGCATCGAGTTTGAGCATAAAGTCGATGCCTGGCATCGACTTCTAGCATACAAGTGGTCTTCTTCATGTGTGTGTAAAAGAGAGTATTTCTGGTGCAGAAAAAGGGCCTAAAAAAGCTCAAAGTCGATGCCCGGCATCGACTTGGACTGAAATTCGATGCCAGGCATCGAATTTTTTATTTTTGGACATCAGGAATACTAAAACAGGCAAAAATTTCCAGTTTTGGAAGGTCATATAGGGTCATCTTGTGAAGGCCATAACTTGAGTTCTAGAGATCCGTTTGATGCATATGATAGCTTGTTGGAAAGCTCTACTCTTCTAGTTTCAGCCTATAAAGTTTCATGAAGAAAGCATACTTGAGCTAGGAGAAATTAGCAAAATACTGAAGGTATGTCATTTCAGTGACTAGGAATTTCTGTAGAAGCAAAGTTCTCACTTTAGGCTATCATTTCTCAAAGTTTGGAGTGGCAATGAGTTAATGGTGACCATAGAGGTGTTCTAGTGTCACATTAATTCATTTCTTGTGGTGTTTTATACATCAACATTGTAGAAACCGCAACACAAACAAGAATTTGTAAAATATCACCATCTTTGACACCATCTACATCAGCTTCAGCACCTGTATTTGCAGTACCTATATTTGAAGGTGTAAGAGTATGTCTTTCAAAACCCTGCACAATATTCCGTAGTCCTTTTGTGACCAATATATGATGCATCATATAAGCCCATAATGGGTAATTTGTACCATCCAACTTATCCTCAATAGCCAACATACCAAATACATCACTGCTTTCAACCATGGCCACTGATTAAAATACCTTGATACAGAAAAATGACTATATCTGAAAAAGCTGAACAGAACTACCCTGACAAGTTCTACTAAACTTCTAGCAGACTTGGAGACTCACAAACCAAAACCTGTATATATCTTTGGAAAAAAAAGATGAAATAGCCTGCATAACCACTACAATAATGCATTCGGAGGCCAAAACGAGCTCAGATCACGATTTCGGCACCACATAACAAAGCTGTTTTGATCTCTAAAACAACTCGAGTATGCTCACCAAATTTCATGTGACTCTGAAATTGCAACCAAAAAGGTGTTGATGACACCCTAGATGAAGCAGTGACTTGCTCTGATACCAATTGTTGGAGTTAGATGTCTATGGAAGCATGCAAACAACACAAGGAAGAAGAAGAAGCTTGGAGCACAACACTAGAATGTACTGAATGAATTACTACTAGAATGTACAAAGATAAGTAACCCATTAGGGCTATAGGCGTATATACAAGCCAGGGGAAAAAAACCTCCTAAACAGGGAAAAAAGTGCCCCAATGGTCCCAGTGTGTTCACACACATCACTACCTAAATATATCAACAATTGGTCTTTACTGACTATGTGTCAAAGTGGGTAGAGACGAAAAGCACTCAAAATTGATTGAGCCATTGAGATGAAGAAAGTTTTATATCAACAAATCATTACCCGCTTTGGCTATCCATTGGAACTAGTGAGTGATAGAGGCTCTCATTTTTTCAATGAGCTAATAGAGGAGTTAATGGAATCATATAAGATCAAACATAGAAAGATAACTCCATACTATCCAAGAGCCAATGGACAAGTTGAGGTCACTAATAAAATTCTGAAGCAAGTTCTGGTGAAGACAATAGCCACCTATAGGAGGGATTGGGATGAATGACTTCATGAAGCCTTGTGGGCATACCGGATATCATATAAGGTGACCACCAAGTGTAGGCCATTCTCATTATTGTACGAGGAAGAGGAAATCTCTCTTATTGAAAAGGAGATCCCCAGATTATGAGTGGCCATTGAAGGCAGACTTGGGAAAGAAGAATCCATGAAAGAGCGACTCGTGCAACTAGTAAAATTGGAAGAAAAGAGGCTCTTAGCACAACAAAGTTCAGAAGCAACCCAAAAGAGAAGGAAAGATAGGCAGGATCCAAAACTCAAGACCTATAATATCAAAGAAGATGATTTGGTTACTAGTATATGATAGTAAATATTATAAATTTACAGGAAACTTTTAGACGAGGTGGATCAGTCCCGTCAAAGTGGTTGAAGTGAATCCAAATAGCTCCTTATAGATTCAAGACATTGGTGTATAATTTTTTTTAGTAAAAGTGAATATACTTTGCATCAAAACATATTTCAACTACCAAGAGATGACAGTGCAGAAGAGAAGATGAGCAAGAATAAGGGGGGAAATTTATCAAGAAGCAGAAAATTGTATATAATTATATATAAATGTCCCTCTTCTATTATTATTTAAATATTAGTAAGTTACTAGTTATTATTATGAAAAACTAATAAATCAAATTTGCTAAAATCTAAGATCTTAAGGAACTAATTGACAAATAGCTGATCATGCATATCAGAGTGTTTTGTTTGATCTCTTTCTCTATTTTTTCGATTAGGAACTTGGGAGTATGGAGATATCTATCGAGGACCTAGAGACTAAGTATGATGTGGAGGAAGCCTACTAGCAGGTATGCTCCTAAACGAAGACCTCGACATTGATTTTTTGTTTACGTAGTTTGAGGCATATCTAGGGTATTGGGTAGGATATTCAAAGGATATGAACTTTTACTATGAACCTACTCGAGAATTACCTAGAAACCAAAACAACGTTCATTGGGCTTGGGTAGACCAATTGGTAATATGCAGTGACTTACCCTAGGAATTTCCTTGAATAACGAGTATAGGAAGGGACTAGATGAGGTTTCTGGAATGTTCATACCATGTGATCATCCGAGGATAGGCCTACAAGAGATTGAGACGAGTAAACAATTGTATGAACCTTGGGATGATTAAGTCATATATATATATATATATATATATATATATATATATATATATATATATATATATATATATATATATATATATATATATATATATATATATATATATATATATATATATATATATATATATAAGATCTATGTTTTAGAGAGTGGTAACGAGGGGAAATTCAATCTATCAAGAAGTTAGGGAATATGCATGTGAATGATGTGTGAGGAAGTTTGGCTTTCAAAACCCTTTCTTTTTCTTGCTAATTCTCAATACTAGTTTTGATATATGAACATGCTTTGATGTCTGAATTTGAGTGGCCAAATTATCCAGACGAACGATAAATGATTAAAGTGCTTATTCACCAACATGCGGTGTAACATTGCTTTCTAATGAAGGGCCATGAAATATGTATTTCAATCCACATGGGATACACATGACCTTCTATCTTACAAAGGTCGCATGTCATCTATAACATATATTTGTCAATAAGCACAACCATGACAAAATGTAAACTCATATTTTACCCATTAAAGCTGTAATGAACGTGTGCTTATCATATCCAATGAATGAACATCTTAGGACGTTCCTCAATCAAAAGTTCAGTATTGATCGATGTTGCATTTCAAATTGTATGTGATGTTAATGACTCTAAAATTCTATAACATGTGAGAAATGAGGTTTGTTAAAAGTCAAGCTTCAAGAAAAAATTTCGTGGGAAATCAATCATGGACATGTGGAGCAATCAAAGGAAGCCAAAAGCCACTCAATTCCATCAAGAAAACTCAATCAACTGCTTCCCAATTCATCTCAACTAAGTCCTCCAATTTATGAGGCTGGTTTGGAAAGGTAGTTCTTAGATTTTAGGGGCACACTTCTCACTATAAAAGTAGCATGTATCCCAAATTCTTTTGAGACATCTTCTTGGAGTTTTAGTTCATTTCGAGATAGCACTAAGTGCTAGAGTTGTAATAAGCAAGCCCATTGCTTAAGCTAACCCATTGCTTCCTTGTGTTTTTTCTTTGTGTAGGCATATCTATGTGTGTGCATAGGCAATGTTGCAACTCTCTATCCCTAAGTTGTTACCATTGTTTCTCCTTGATTATGTATCCATTTTATGTAATTCTTATCTCATTGGATATCTACTGGAGTTTGTTTTAATCTTACCAATTCTCTGAAGCATTCTTTGACAATTCTGGGAGAAAGGTTCTTTTAGTGAAGCTGGGTGATTGATATCTCTCTTTGTGTGTACGCTCTATTCAAACTATTTTGCTCTAAGGTGTAGAGGCTAGTTCTCCTTCCCTATTTATCCATTTGCTATGATTTTTGTGACATTGTGTAGCCCTTAGACTGCTCTAAAATTAAGCCAATTTCGAGATTCTTTCTCTATAGATTCTCTGAGAAAGATTTGCTAGAGTGAAGTGAGGTCTTGATTTGACTAGCAATTGTGAGCATTTAACTAGTTCATCTTGTGGACATTGTTTCTCTTTGTGTGAGCATCCATTTGGAGTGATTTTTTTTTTGGAAAGCTCTTGGTGGATAATATAGGTTCACAAAAGCTAACCAAAGTTGTCTACATATGCTCTAAGAAAGAGCACTTTTGGTGTGCAGAGGTCAAAGAAGGGTACCTATGGAGGTCATTCATGCTTCATCATTGCATAGGGGTTGAGATACTTCCCTCAGTGGTATCAGAGAATTTCGGCATCCTAGATACATCAAATACAAGAAATAAGTTCTCTTGGAGCTGATGGTTGAAGATTTTCATCAAAAAAACCTTGTTGGAGATATCTCACATCACAAGGGAGCTATTCTACTCAAATTTTCAAGTGTGCAAGATGTCCATCTAAGGAAAGCTTTGGATTAAGGTAACTTCAAAGCCTCATTTGCATTTTACAGACATTGGAGCATTCACCAAGGGCTAGATCAAGTAGCAAGGACTAGAGATGGGAGACTTCAACACTCAAATTAAAAAGTTAGACAAGGATAACTATCGACCATGGAGATTTAGGTCTCCAACTGCCTTATGGGCAAGGGCCTTTGGGGATTGATTAGTGGAAGTGAACCAAGGCCTAGGTTGGATGAAAATCCAACTAATGACCAGAAAAGGGCCTTTAGAATGGAATGAAAGAGATAAGAGGGTTATCTTCATCCTTTCACAACACATTAGCAAAAGCATGATCGGCCATATCCAAGACTTGGATTTAAGCATGAAGGTATGGGGGACACTTGAGAGGCTTTATTCAACAAGCACAAAAGCATGGCAGATCCAACTCAAGAATGAGCTCATGGAGTACCATAAATGACTACATACTTAAGGTAAAGGATTTTTCAGATGCATTGGGATCCATTGGAAGCCACATTGACGATGACGATCTTGTGGTATATACTCTCAATGGTTTGAGGGATGATGAGAAGTGGAAAACCTTTACCACTTCAGTATATGTAATGGATAATCTTCTCAATTTTGAGCAATTGGTTGCTCTCATGTTCACAGAAGAGATGAACATAGGTGGAAGCTCAACTAAAAGCAAGGATGCATAAGTTTCTAATGTAGGTAATCAAAGGGGGAAAGGAAGATGAGGACAAGACAGAAGAAAAGGAAGAATTGAAGGAAGGCAAGGCCACTCAAGCAATCAAGGACATGAACAAGGCTCCTCATCACAAAGGGGTAGAGGAGGAACAAGAGGAAGATGAGGAAGGCATTGTTGGGAAAGATGGATGGACACTCCAAGAAATGAGTAGGTACTACTAAATCCTGCTTTGTACCAGCCCCTTCTTGCTTCAGAGTTGAGTTGTAGACCCTCTTAGCTTTCCAATGTCACTAAATAAATGCCTATGTACTTTGGAAATGATGTGAGAAATGATTGAATCAAAACACACTATTTCCAAGTTGAAGGATTAATGAAAAACTTTTATTTTTGTTCACATACTTGCTGCTTATTATGCTCAGTGCTTCCAATACAATAGCAATTAGAAAAATTCCTTTTAGAGGTATCTAATTAGCTTAGTAATCTAATGCTTCCAAGTGGAATCACTTAAAATGATGGACTATACACAGAGCAATCAATTTACCAATTGAATCATTACCCTTGATTTTTTAGGACCTCTTCGGAGTTTGACTAGTGAGTGCTTTGACGTGCTTTTTTTCCAATTGGCTATATAGATTGTCTTCAAACTTTTTGAGCATGTAAAGAACTTGGAGCTGATTCCAATAAGCTATAGATCATGAAAATGATAAAGGAATGACTAAGATATGAGCAGTACAAGTTGACTATTATGAGTGACTATAACAAAGAGATGATGGTGAGTAGTGTAGGTTACAATGTAGATCTCACTCTCTTACAATGTGGCAATGGAGACTTAGACCCGCGAGTTTTTGACATCTTTTATAGTTGAGTGAATTCAAATTTGAATTTGAATTGTTCATTGCCTCTCACTAAAATTAGTCCTCTAATCTAGGAGGTATTCCCTCAATTGAAGTCGTGACTTTTCAACTAATAAACTCCATGAGTTTAGTGGTGGTTATAATGATTCCTCCAAGTCACAAATGACTTTTACAAATGGTAAAGATAAAAGATCTTCCTAGCAATGGTTTCCGTGGAGCTTCAAATATTCATGAAATTCTAGCCAAATGTGTAGGCTTGAACTTTGCACCAACAACTCCCCCTCAAGCCAAACATTTTGGCTTGGTCTTCTTCTTCAATCTTCTTGAACGTCCTACAATCCAATCATAGACTTAAATCTGCAAAGTTTTGTACCATCTAATGCTTTAGTCAATAAATCTGCACATTGTATATCAGTAGACACATAAGCCAACTAAATTTCCTTGCTCAATAGCTTCTCCCTCACATAATGATAGTGGACCTCTACATGCTTGGTCCTAGCATGATAAATAGGATTTGCTGCAAGATGTAGTGAGCTTGTATTATCTCCAAAAATCATTGGAGATGTAGTATGCAAGCCCAAATCTTTGTATAGTAATATGATCCATATGGCCTCTTGAGTAGCATTTGCCAATCCTCGATACTATGCCTCTGTAGAAGACAAAGCAACAATAGGTTGCTTCTTTGAAGACCATGATATAGGTTTATCACCTGCAAAGGATAGGTATCCTGAGGTACTTCTTCTATCATCTTTGCAACCTGCCCAATCTACATCTGAATATATCTTGATGTCCAATTCTGAAGTATAAGGAAAATATAACCCTTGATTTTGAGTTCCCTTAAGGTACTTCAAAATCCTTTTGGCAGCTTCCAAATGAGGTGCCCTAGGTTTATGCATAAACTGACTTAAAACACTTACTCCATAAGCAATATTAATCCTTGTCAATGTAGCAGAGTTCAAGATTCCCACTATGCTTTGGTAACCTGCAATATTCTCAAGCACATCACCTTCATGAGCACTTAACTTTTGGTTTACCTCTATTGGAGTACTTGCACTTTTGGCATCCTGCAAATGAAACTTCTTCAACATGTCCTGTATATACTTCCTTTGAGTAATGTAAATTCCAGATTTAGTATAGAATAAGTCAAGTCCAAGAAAATATTTTAGTGATCCAAGGTCACTAATTTTGAACTCATGCATCATCAGATACTTGATCTGCTTGATACCATTAGCATCATTACCTATGAGTATGATATCATCAACATATACACATAGGTATATTACCTCTGAATTTCTCCTCTTAATAAATAGAGAAGTATTTTCTTTACTCATGATGAATCCTTGATCCTAAAGATATGTAGTCAACCTATGGTTCCATGCCCTAGGTGCCTGCTTCAATCCATAAAGAGCTTTGTTCAATTTACATACATATGTTACCTTGCTTGGATCCTCATAACTAGGAGGATGAGACATGTACACCTCCTCTGAAATCCAACCATTTAGAAATGCATTTTTTACATCCAATTGATACATGTTCCAATTCTTTGATGCAGCCACACTTACCAATACCCTGATGGTTGGCATTTTGGCCACAAGTGAGAATGTTTCTTCATAAACAACTCCTTGGGTTTGTGCAAAACCCTTAGCCACAAGTCTAGGTTTGTACCTGCTTATTGATCCATTAGAATTCATTTTGATCTTATAGATCCATTTAGAACCAATTACTTTCATAGACTCCTTCTTTGGTACTAGTTCCCAAGTATCACTCTCCTTGAGTGCTTCAATTTCCTCATCCATTGCTTCTTTCCATTCTGCCTTTGTCTTGGCCTCTCCATATAATGATGGCTCTTCAAATGAAAATTCTTTTGCAAGATAAACAAAGTGCATAGTAACTAAGGAAGTGTCATACCCATATCTGATTGGCTTCTTCATCTCCCTTTGTGATCTTCTGATTGCTTGGTTGGATGATTCAGGTATATCCTCCAACTTCTTCATTTTGACTTTTCCTTTGGACTTCCATGCCTTGAACTCTTCTGGGTTGATGATGTCCTCATCATCTGAGTTGATGTCTCCATTCTGAGTAGGCTCCTCCTTAGTGAGGCTTGGAAATTCCTCTTCCAAGTCATAAGGTAGCTTTACTTTCCTGGATTCACTTTCGAACCAAGAGTCATTCTCATCAAAGACAACATGTCTACTGACCATGAATCCTTTGTTTGATGGATTGTAGAACCTATATCCTTTCTGATTCAAGTCATACCCTATGAAGATGCACTTCTCTGCCTTTGGATCTACCTTACCTCTTATCTGAGAAGGAATATGCACATAAGCAACACATCCAAAGATCCTGCAATGATCAAGTAAAGGTCTTCTACCATGCCATGCTTCATATGGGGTCATCCCATCAAGAGATTTGGATGGCAACCTGTTTACAAGATAAGTGGTAGTAGATACACTCTCTACCCACAAGTAATAAGGTAATTTTTCCTCATGTAACATTGACCTAGATGTTTCAACAATTAATCTATTTCTCGTCTCTACCACCCCATTTTGCTCAGGGGTATACCTTTTTGTAATTTCTCTCTTGATTCCTCTATCTTGCAAGAATGCATCAAATCATTTGAGAAGTACTCACCTCCTCCATCTGACCTTAGTCTCTTCAGGTTTCTTCCTGTTTGGTTCTCAATAAGTGCAAGATATTTTTTTTAAGCAACTCAATACTTCATCTTTGTGCTTCATAAAGTATAAGACAATCCATCTACTGAAATCATCAATGAAAGATACATAATACCTTGATCCAAAAATTGAGGGATCCTTACTTGGTCCGCATACTCTGTATGGACAAGTTCTAGATATTCCTTATGCATGTAGCCTTTCCTTGGGAAGGGTAACCTGTGATATTTTCCAAACTGACAAGCACCACATTTATAGATCATGTGTTGCTTGGATACATTAGGTATCCCAAGCACACATTGATGTCTACATATATGTATTAAGGTTCTTTCACCAACATGCCATAATCTCTTATGCCGAATTTCAAGCTCTGATAGTGTTTGATCTTTGTAGCTATAAAGTGCAATGTTCCTTGTATCCTCAAGTTCAAAAGTAAATAATCTACCTGTCTTTTCTCCTTTGGCAATTCTCTTGAATCCATGTTGGGGGTTCTCCAAAAATGCTCCATATTGGTTGAACCTGACCTACAAACCCTTTTCCACAATCTATCCAACACTCATCAAATTCTTGGTAATCGTAGGTACATATAGAACCCTGCTCAATAGATTCTTGTTTCCATCAGAGGTCTTAACATTTCCTACTTTAATCACTGAGTGCTTGGTGTCATCACCTATTTGTACCTGATGCTTACCCTTTGGTTCCTCAAGGTCAGAGAGAAGAGTCACATTGCCTGCCACATGGTTTGAGCATTCTGAATTAATGTAGAAGAGATGGTCATCATTTATACCTAGTATTGAAGTCATATTCATAATAAGAAGAGAATCTTCTTGCTCCTCTGTGTAGTTGTTCTAATCCTTCCTTGATTTGTAGCCTCCTTGGTAGTTGCTATTGTATTTTTTGTTGTATCCTTGATAGTGACTGAATCTTCCTCTTGATTGTGTATATCCACCTCTTTGATAACCTCTTCCTCTCTGATTCTTGAAGTTCCTATAACACTCATCTATATTATGATTTGACAATCCACAAATATTACATGGTGAGGAGTTATAAGGTCTCCCCCTACCTTCCTTACCTCCTTTGCCCCTTCCTCTTGAGGTTCTACCTCTCCTTGCATAGTTGGCTTGGGAGTTAGTTCCTTTATCTTCAAACTTCTTGTTTTTCCCTTTCTCTTTGGACTTACTTTATCAGTGTATAGGGCAGAAGAAATATTACCTCTTGATGAATCTCCATTCTTGTTGAGCTTGGCTTCATGAGTAAATAGTTGCCCCATGAGAGTGGTAAGGTCTAGAATCTGCATGTCCATGTATAAGTCCATGGTAGTTGTGAACCTCTCCCATTTGTCATCAGCTTTAATACCATTGATTACTTGTCTTACAAACTGCTCCTCTTCAATTTCTTCTCCTATGCTTGCCAATTGATCTGCTACATCTTTGACTTTGGTCACATACTCTGAGATGCCTTGCTTAGGTTGCTTTCTTTGAGTGTTAAGCTCAATCCACAGTTGGTTCTTCCTAGCCCTTGTGTTGGAAGAGAAATAAGAAGACAATGTTTCCTAAGTCTCTTGGGATGTCTTACAGTTCCTAATATGTGGAAGAAGAAAATCAGAGATGGAGTTAAGTAAGTAAGACCTTGCTAATGCATCCTTGGCACACCATGTGTTGAGTCTTTCATGCTCCTCTCTTGTAGGTTGTCCTTTGGTTCTGAATATGGGCATCTCCTCATCTCTTAAGATGTATCCATAGAGGCTCCTTCCTTGCAAGTATGTCTTCATCCTCAAGGACCATGCTTGATAGTTATTCCTATCCAATTTATCAGTGAAAGAAGAAAAAACATCTCCCATTTTACCTTAACTTTGCTCTGATACCACTGTTGGGAAAGATGGATGGACACTCCAAGAAATGAGTAGGTACTGCCAAATCTTGCTTTGTACTGGCCCCTTCTTGCTTCAGAGTTGCGTTGTAGGCCCTCTTAGCTTTCCAATGACACTAAATAAGTGCCTATGTACTTTGGAAATGATGTGATTGTTGGTTCAAGTGAACCACCAATTGATGTTTTTAATGAAGGATTGAAGTCAAAGAATGAAGAAAAGATTAGTTTTATGAAGTTTAGAGATATTACACATTCAAGAAATGAGGACTTGTATACATATGTGCATTAAACCTATAGTTAGCTCACTTATACTTTTGTAATGGTTATGAGCTTGTACATATATGCCTATATATACAAGTAAAAAGTCGGGGAAAATATGAGAGAGTATGAGATGAGAAGAATTAGAATTTAGAATATTCATTATACATATGAGAAGTGAAGAAGAATTCTTTCATCATTCAGATGTAAAGTTTTTCTGAATAGAAGAAAAAAAATTACCCGATATTTTTCAATGTTCTCCTTTTGTGCTTGAGCATTTCAAGAATCCTTTTGTAGATGTCTAACTCCATAGTTAGTGAGTCTATAGTTGAAGTTTGAGAGCCTAATTGTAAACAGGCTGAGAGAATTATGTGTAGGAATATTTGTATGTGAAGAAGTGTTGAATGTCTTCTGAAACAAGCACAATCTCGATGGTCAAAGAATTGATAAGTTCTTAGTGCACAGTGTAAAGTTTTGTTGCGGAGTCAAAATCTAAGTTGGAAGGTAAGCCATCTATGGCTAAAAGCATTTTTTTAAACGGGTTCTAGTTTGGGAGAACCATGTGTTAGAAGTTGCAGGTGTTTAAATCGATTATAGCGAGAACAATTTCAGACATAGGTGAACTATTTGATTCATTTCTCAAGATATACTTAATCTTTTGAGATGATTGAAATTGGAGAAGGTGCTTAATCTATAGCCGACACCTTGTGCAAAGTTTTATAAAAAACTTTACACATTTGATCAGTCAATGAGTGAGTTATGTGCAGTAGACTTTCTGAGTATTAACTCTCCTCACAGTTTGTTCAAGATTTTGATAATTGAGTACTGATCCTCCAAATTGGTAAAGGATTTGAGTTATTCTTGATATAGAGGTGCTCTAACATCAATGATAGCTTGTTCTTTTGGAGATTAACACTCTCCATCAGTGGTATCAGAGCAGGAATCATCAAAATTAAAGAAAGGAGGACCCGGACTATTGCAGTCATACAGAAATCAACACTTGAAGGTTCAAAAGGTGAAAGCTTGGAGAGAAATCTTGAGAAGGAGGGCATAAGCTATCAAGAAGATCAAAAGGAACTTCATTCGAAGTAAAGGTACACTTATTTCTCATAAAGCTTGAAGAATTTAATACACAGGGGAAGAAAGGATGGGAGATTCTCTTTAGATAGAGAAATTGGATAGAGAAAACTATCGAGCATGGTCAATGAGGATGGAAGCTCATCTCATGAGCGAAGATTTGATAGGTTACATTATAGGTGAAGAAGAAAAACCACAATTCAAAGATCCTAGTGTTCCAACTAGGGATGAACTCTCAGATTTGAAGACTTGGATGAAGAGAGATGCTCAAGCAAGGAGCATAATCTACATGGGAGTCAATGACTACTTGCTACCTCATATTAGAGGTCTTGAAAGTGCAAGTGATATATGGAATGCTTTGGAGGAGCATTTCCAAAACACTACAAAGTCAAGGAAGGCATCTTTGTGGGCAGAGTTTACCACATTCAAGAAGAAGGCCTCTCAATCCATTTCTGATTATGTAACAAGGATGAAGGACATTGTAGATACATTAGGAGCAGTTGATGAAGATATTGAGGAGGATAAATTGGTAAGGCAAATCCTCACAGTTTTGAGAGGAGATGAGAAATGGAAGCCATTCATTTTGTCTACTGAGTTATCACTAGATCATTTCACTCCTGATTTAAATCAGTTGCTAGGACACATGCTAACTTTTGAGCAGGATGTCAAAGGTGATGGTGATAAGAGTGCAGGTCAAGCAATGTATTCAAAGGATAAGAAGAAGAATAGCAAAGAAACAACAAGAAAATGAAGAAGAAGATATAACTAGCCAAGCCAACTTTCTAAGAGGAAGATGAGGTGGCAAAGGTGAGAGGAAGAGGCAGAAGCAATAAAGATGGAGCCAAAGCTTGCTGGATTTGTGGTAAGACAAATCACTTAGCTCATGATTGTTGGCATAATAATAAGAATAATGGAGGATGTAATCAGAATTTTAATTCAAGAGGAAGAGGTGGTAGAAACCAAAGAGGTAATTTTAGAGGTAGAGGTTACTTTGGAAGAAATGCAAGGAGAGGTTTCCAAAGTCAATCTTACAACAATACCTACTACAATTATGCTTAAGATCAGAAGGAGGATTCAACCTTAATTATGAATGCAACTTGTGAAAGGCAAAGTGAAGACCAAAGAGTCTTCTACATTGATTCAGGGTGTAGCAATCACTTGAGTGGTAATATAGCCTTAATGAGTGATTTGGAAAATAAGGTAACTAATCATGTAGTTCAAACATGTGATAATACAAAGCACAATGTAAAGTCAATTGGAACAGTGAAAGCTAAGGATGGAAGTACTCTTCTGAGTAAGGTCTTTTATGTTCCTACAATTCTAAATAATCTGATAAGTGTATGGCAAATTGTTGAAAAAGGTTATGAAGTAAGGTTCACTAATGATGGAGTTTTTGTGGAAGACCCTAGCAATGGGTATAAACAAATTGTGTTAGGGAAGAAGGAAGGAAGACTTTTCACATTGAAGATTCAAGGTAGTGTTGGTCATGCCTTGTTCACTTATGGAGGACATAAGATCTCTCAGGTAGATCTTTGGCATAAGAGGCTTGGACATTTCAATGAAAGAGGTATTAAAGATATGGTCAACAATGGTTCAGTGCTTGGATTGCCTAATGTTGTAGGTCAACATATGACATACAGGTGTGAGGCATGTCAATTAGGTAAGGCTCATAAGCAATCTTATTCTAAGCATGCTTTCATGTATTCAGAGAAGCTTGAATTGGTACACACAGATGTGTGGGGACCATCAAAGGATTTCAGTATAAATGGTTCAAGATATTATGCGATTTATGTTGATGATGCTACCAGTTGGATCATTAAGGCGCATTAATTATAACCATATTAGAACTCGTGATAAGAACTCGTCTAATAGCATCGCTGCATTCAAATATGAAAATAGATGCAGAGAAGAACAGAAAACCTTGATAGCATGACATAAAATTTATAGAAGCATCAGGAATCGGAGTTTCCATAGGTCTTCAGAGCTCTCACACAGGTATATGCACAAGTTGTCATATCAATCCTTCCAAGCGTTGTAGATGTGCGTCAGATTTTCTATGAGTTTAGATTATAGGCTGCCTTCAATTGATGAGCTCTCCGATTAAAATCCATCTCTCGAAAGTTTTCTTTTTCTCCTCCTCCTCCTGCCTCCTCAAATACATGTGCCACCTCTTCTCCTCTCCGATCTTCCCTGTTCAATAGTGATCCACGCAGTAAAAAATACTCTTTGTTTGATCAATGATCAAGAAGAATCCTTAGCAGTAGTATCCCCGAAGACACCTTCTCTCCCCAAATTTAATGTGTGAATTGCCGTTGATAAGAGAGGTTCGAAGTAGCATTCAAAAGTGATCACACAAGATCAGTAAAGTCCTGCGCCATTCATCTACAATCGCATCCTCAGATGATTGCAGTACAATTGGCCTCTGCTCAGCATGCGCGGCTCCACATTCTGACTCCTCCTCTGTTGATCTCTCCGTCCTCGAAAAAAAGAAGACATGCACATCCCTCCCCCCTTGCGATGTTTTTTTTCTCCTATGTACCACCAAAGAGGGCCGATATCTACGCCTTTTTCCGTGCAAAAACTCATTCTTTTGTTTTAGCTGTTGCATGAACGACCCAAAAACTGAACATAAAAAAATGACTTTCCACCTTTTGTTTTTATAGTGTCTTCAAATTCAAACATATCATTTTGCACCAAAGATTATGCACAAATGAGGGAGTCGGAAAAAAATAAAATGAAGCGAAGCTATCGGCCGAATATATGTCTCATCATTCTTTATGGTCTTTATGCTACTCATTTCGATAGATGGTTATATTATCCGCAGTGTCCACAAGTACATTGTTGTACACTTCTAATGTTTCAAAAACGTTTTCCATGGTAAATAAGATTCGTCTTGGTGCCTTTCTTCTTGGTCCCAAAGTAAACGACCAAACATATGTATCTTTTATGTCGAACCACAAAGCTTCCATCTTTTTCTCTGATATCCACAAATCATATCGTGAACCATTGATCCAAACAATGTTCTGATATGAGGTAAGTTGAAGCGAGAGTAGAAATGAAAATCTCAAGGCCACTATAAATGAAGGATTATTATACTCATTTGATGATGATATGCATGTCAAAGCTTACTCTGATGCCGATTTGGCCAGTTCAAAGGAAGATAGAAGGAGTACAAGTGGCTACCTAGTCATTTTAGGTAGCAAGATCATCTCATGGATTTCAAAGAAACAACCCATAGTGGCATTATCTTCCACCAGGGCTGAGTATAGAGCTTTTTCTCAAGTCACATGTGAGCTAATGTGGATTAAGAAATTCTTTATGGAGCTTAATTTGTAGGTTGATACATATCCAATCTTTTGTGAAAATATGAGTAGCATCCATCTAGCATTGAATCCTACCTATCATGCTAGGACCAAACATATTGAAGTGCACTATCACTTCATAAGGGAAAAGGTGATATCTAAACAACTTTCAGTACATCATATTGGTACAAAGCACCAAGTTTTTGACATGTTTACAAAGGCTTTGGATGGAATGAAGATTTCCAAGTTCAAGTAATGCATCAACATGAAGGAACTTGAATGAAGATGAAGAATTGAAGCTTGAGGGGGAGTATTATGAGTCAATCTTCAAGCAAACAGTTTGTGGGAAATCAATCATTTGACATGTGGACCAATCAAAGGAAGCCAAAACCCACACAATTCCATCAAGAAAAGTCAATCAACCGCTACCCATTTTTTCTCAACTGAGTCCTCCAATTTAGGAGGCTGATTTGGAAAGACGGTTTGTAGATTTTAAGGGCACACTTCTCACTATAAAAGTAGCATGTATCTTGAATTCTTTTGGGCCATCTTCTTGGAGTTTTAGTTCATTTAGACTGAGAAATAAGTTCTAGATTTGTAATAAGAAATCCCCTTGCTTAAGCTAGCCCCTTGCTTGCTTGTTTGTTTTCTTTGTGTAGGCATATCTACGTGTGTGTGCAAGAACTCTCTATCTTTGAGTTGTTAGAATGTTTTATCCCTCCTTATGTATTCATTTGATGTAATTCTTGTCTCATTAGATAAATATTGGAGTCTATTTTAAGCTCACCAATTCTATAGAGCATTCTCTAAATATTCTGGGAGAAACCTTCTTTTCAATGAAGTTGAGTGATTGATATCTCTCTTTGTGTGTAGGCTCTATTGGAACTATTTTGCTCTAATTTGTAAGAGCTAGTTCTCCTTCTCTATTTAAGAATTCGCTATGATTTTTGTTTCATTGGTTATCCTTAGAGTTGTATAAAGTTATGCCGATTTGGAGATTCATTCTCTATACATTTTATGAGAAAAGCGTGCTAGAGTGAAGTGAGGTCTCTGTTTGACTAGCAGTTGTAGGCATTCAAACTAGCACATCTTGTGGAAATCATTTCTCTTTGTGTAAGAATCCATTTCGAGTCGAATTTTTTTTTGGAAATCTCTTGTTGTGTACTATAGATCCACAAAATTCACTGGAGTTATCTACATATGCTCTCAGAAAGAGCATTTTTGGTGTGCGGAGGTCTAAGAAGGGTACTTGTGGAGGTCATTCATGCTTTGTTGTTGCATAGGGGTTGAGGTACTTCCCCCAACAAGGTTAGCTAGTCCCAAAAGGATGTACTTCACCCCTATGCATTACATTTGTTTTTCTTTGTTGGCACTTCGCAAGAGCGTCTAAGGAAAATCCAAGGCCATTCGAAGTCGTTGTTTTGGAAGTCCTACTACATCACCATCGTTGGAGTAATGATGACAGAGAAGAAGAGAATGGGGGACTTGCCATTGTCAAAGCGAGGTAGCCATGGTTGGTTCCGTACTGAGGAGTAAGGGAAGTGAAAAGGGGAGTTTCTTTCGAGTATGTATCTTTGGGAAGAAGGGAGGAAGTTAGTGGAGGGGAGGATCTTCTTAGCAAGTAGGAATTCGTTGCATGGAAAGGAGTGACTTAAGAAGGCACCTTGTCAGATGATCTTTTGGGAGTCTCTTGAATGAAGGGGCACCTATGTTGCATGAGAAAGGAAGGAAGCAGAAAGTAGTTGACATCAAAGGAAGGCTCTTCTGCATTCTAGGGGAAATCAAATTAAGAAAACCAAGGAGCACAATAGTTCTCAAAGGGGAAGAGCACATGTATTCATGGAAGGAGTTTTTCATTGTGTTGATTTAATTGGAGATATCTACTTGCTTCTTCTTGGAGGGAAGAGACCAGTTTTTCTTGCAATGGTGGAAGATAGACATCACCAAATTAGACACAATGAATCTATGTTGCTGTGAATTTTCCCAATGGTGGAAAAATGGACATGTTGCAAATTCAATGGTGATTTTAGTAGCTTCAATCATTGTCTTGGATTTGTATGTGACCCAAGAACACCCATCACCAAAGGTATGTCCTCCGCTCTATTTTAAAGTCACAGGTCTTAATTAGATCAATTATTCATTAGAGAGAAATGGGGAGACATTTCTTCAGTGGTCGTTGATTATGAAGGAATTGAATTCCGAAGCTAGCATAGCCTTCTTATGGAAAGATAGGGGGCATTGGGGATATTGCTAGTGAAAGGGTCCTTCATCCTTAACGGGTGGTAGTTCTCAAAGGGTAAAAGACCATGATAAGTGTTCATTGGACTCTCCTATTCAGTGAATTTGAGTGGGGGTGTGGAAGAGAAAAGGACTAAAGCTATTGGAATTGTGTATTAGAGAATGTGTGTGAGAGGGGATAGAAGAAGAAATAGGTAGCAAGAAACAAAACTGAGAATTCACGAAAGAAGAGAGGAAGTGAGTGAGAAAGGTAAGTAAAAATTGCATGAAGAGTGGGGCTGAAGTGAGAAAGAAAGAAAAGTGAAAGTGAAAAAAGGGGTCAGAGTGGCAAGGAGTAAAAATCAAGATCAGAAAAGAGGTAGTCTTCTCAAGAGATAGATAGAGAGAGAGAGTGAGTGAAAGAGAGAAGAATGTAAATGTGAATGCTGGATAGAGTGGTGAGAGGAAAAAAAAAGTGGTAAATAGGAGACAAAAAATGAGAGATGTTGTGAAAAATGTGTTAGTGTGAGAGTGCAAGAAAGACAAGATGTGGGTTAGATAAGTAGGAGTGAGAAAACTATTGGACTTTGAGATCTGCAAAAGCACATGAACAATCCTTGAAATTGACTTTGGTAGTTACTCCTAAGTGCTACAAGTAGAAGGAATTGGTTCCCCCGTCACACACTATCTATAACTACCTTATGATTGGTCTACCTAAAATCGTCTCATAGACATGATTCTTTCAAAACTCACATATCTCAAAAGTGTGTTCAAACACTATACAACAAGCAGTGAGAGTTATTCCTTCTAGCAACTCTAGAGGTTTCTCTATATGTCCCTCTGCCATCTGCAACTTCACTCTTGTTGGTCTTAGAGTTGGATTACCCCAATGTTTCCATAGGGTAGTGGTGGCAATGGAAAGTCTTGCTCCTGAATCTAAGATGACTATCACTATATAGCCCTGGTAGGTGATAGTTAGATAAGTGTTTCCTTCTTCTCCTTTTCTCATATCTCCTATCTTATCTATAGGTCTCTCTAGTACCTTGCTTTGAGATCCTATTTGACATTGGGAATTAGCAAATTGTGGAATTTGGTTTGCTACATGCTTCCACAACTCAGGTTCGATTCTTACTAGCTCGTCTAAAATGATATGGCACTACACTTTAGTGTTTTTAATTGCATCCATGTTCCTAGGTAGAATGTATTCCATGTTTCTAATTATAACTGTGGGAGCTCTCATCTCAGTAGACTTAGATTCCCAAGGGCCTGTGAAATGTGGAAATTCTTGTAAGGAATTGGATTCAAAGTCGAGCCGTTTGCTTGATTGCATGTCTCATTGCTCTCCATAGATAGAGGGAATATCCTGAGGTAATTGATCATGAAGATCATCCACTTCTTGGATAGGAGGATCCTCTCTCTCCTTGGCCCATTTATCCTCTTGTATTTCTCTTAGGAACTCTTGGGAGAAATGATTTATAGAGGAAGGAATTCCATCATTCCTAGAATTAGAAACGTAAGCTTCCTATGGTAGTAATCTTGTTGTTTCATGTCCACTATTCTAAGATTTTGGTGTAATTAAAGTCATGGGCTTAGCTATCAAGTGCTTTAATTCTCACCAAAAGTACTTTGAAATGTAAATGTGGTTTCACTGAGTTTGTCTGATTGAAAAGAAGAATCGTGTCGAACATAGTCTGGGCTAGTTCTACCATTTTTGCATAAAGTTTAGTCCTCTCAATCTCTAAATCTTCTTGAGGATAACATTTGTCTAACTCAACTATGTTTGATCCTTCTTGGAGTCAGGCTTGATAGGCCTTGAACAACATGTCTAGGTCTTTTGGAGTAGGATCTGCTAAGGGTGATCTTGCTCTGGGTTGTGTCGGAATGGTTGGTGGGGTTAGAGATGGTGGGTTCACTGGCAATGGTGTTTGAGATGTGAGTTCAACTATTTTCGTTTTTTTTTCTCCAAGAATTTCTTATAATTCACTTAGTTTTCTAGCCCATTGTCTCTTCATACTCTCACAACTATCCTTCCAAGATCTTGTTTTCCTTTTACCTGTGCTCTTTGACTCACTATCCTCTAATTTTGTTTCTTTCTCTATGTCTAGGTTCTTCTATAGAGCATGTGTTCTAGTGACTACCTATACAGGGGATATATTAGTCACACTTCCATTAGGTTCTACTACCAAGCCAATGACATTGATTGGCATAATCTTTTGGGAATTGGCTGCATTTCTAGGGCAATCTCTAAGGAGATGCTCCTTTTCACAGTCAAGAAAAAAAAACCTTGGATCACTATGGGTTGAGGTTTCCCTTGTGAAGGAAGTGGGCAATCATGTATGAAGCAATCTCCTTGACATCTATAGCATGGATTTCTAGGGGCTTGAGATCTCATCTATCTTAATTGGGGCCTAGGGTTTAGATTTGTGTACATCACATTGGAGTATTGAGGTTCCTAAGTAGGTTTTAATAGTGCTGCTTCATATTGGTAGATCTCACTACGCTCAAGTGATTCTATATATTAAGCCGATGGCTATATCTATGTATGGAATTCAAGCTTTGAGCATTAGGATCACTATCTGAAATCAAAGGAGAAGTTGGCACTAAAACTCTATTTAAGTTATCGTCTATTGCTGCATATTTGATTGAAATTACATTGGCAAGCATGGTTGTTATTGACCTAGCAGTGGTTGAGGACTTTGTTGTGTTGGATAGTGTGGCTAGTATGGTTTTTGTGGCCTATAGTGTGGAGATTGATATTGGTTTTGATATCTAACTAGTTGCTAGTAAGGCTACTAGTAGTTTTGCCTAATGCATGTTTGTTGTAAGGAAAATCATGTGTAGTATGATTTGTGTATTTTCTCTCAATGGTACATCATTGGGAATTTAGGTTTCGTGAATTGTGCACTAACAAGGAGCACACATTGGCCATGTGGTCTCTTCCACACATATAACAACACTTTACTAGGACCACTCTAGGGGCTTGTATACTTGATACGCCTAACTTTTGAACCACATGTTCGGCATCTATTGATGTTGAGGGTTTGGAGGTGAAGCTAGTAGAACAATCTGAATCCTTATAGAGTTTAGAGAGTTCTAACTCGTCACCCAAATTATCCTCAATATCAATGCACATTCTTACACATTGTTGTATGGTTCATGGTTCCTTAAAATAGACATATGATCAAAGTTTTGCACTCAATAAGCCATCTAAGAATAGGGAAACTTGCTTATCCTAGGTAGGTAGATGTGGGATTGGACATCTTCAAATGTATTGTCTAAACCTATATCCTCTTAATTTCATAGTCTCCTATGGTGTCTGCTTAAAAGAAACTTACATGATAAGACATCTGAGTTTGGATCGATCATCTATGAGTTAGAAATAGGAGACTTGGATGAGGAAAATAAAAAACAAGAGCCTAAAACTCCTAGAGGAAAATATATAGTATCAAGTATAGTAACACCTGAGTGGATTCCACACAACCAAATACTTTAAGATGTGAAAGGTTGGGTTTCTTACCACACCAATCTTCACAAGGTGTAACGCGATGTATTATTGAGGTTGGACACCTATTCATAGTGTATATCCTGCAAAACAATTGTGAACAAACTGCTTGTGCACTACTGAAAGGCCCTGTAGCCCAGGGAAAATGTATACTCGGCCATCATTTTTAGTGTTGTTTTCTACTTAACCCTCTTGACATACAATCAGATTGAGGCCCCAAGGCGTACAATGCACAAAAAGTGGAGCAACCAGTTAATGAAATCATTCCTTCTCAAGTCTTCAAACATGGCTTATATAACCATATGAGTTATGCCAAACTGTAGAGCATTGCGCTTCATTTCTCCTAGAGAGGATAAGTACAAGGTAGATGGAGATATGTAGAGAAGCTCCATCTATATGTATCAACATAGTTATGAGGATAATGCAAGCTGCAACGCCACACACAAGGCCCATCTACAGACGTCTGCCTCCATATTGTCTATCACCTCATCATGGAAATTTATACCAAAACCATAGCACAATGCATAGACCCAGAATATGATGTCAGCAATCCCTCGTCAAGATCAGCGTTGAATCTCCTTTCTCCATCGTGACGAACAACACTGTGTCAGGGAGTACATGCTAGCAATTCTACATCTAGCCCGAGAAGAAGACTGCATACAGCATAACCTCAAACTTCAAGTACTCTTCTCAGTCGTAGCAATAGCTGAAGCAGCCTGTCCATGCAATTTGCTAGTTCTTCTAGCAGCAATAAGACCATCCTTTTGTCCAGGAGGAGCATCACGTCTGACATTTGCTCATGTGACCAATATGCTAATGATTACTGCCACCATGGAGATACTCAACCGGGTTCATAGCCACACCATGTACTTTAGGCCAACAGTTGTGCTCTACTCTATACTTGTGGTATGCAACCCCTACTTTCAAGGTCAGTTTTCTCTGCTTCAACCATACCTTCATCTACATACCAGTGAATAAAGCACATTTAATATACATAAGGTCAAACTTGTAGTCTATTCGTGGAAACATCTCAACAACACTAGTCGATTTGGAGATCATGCATATGGCTCTCTGAACATTCGCAAGATCCCCACTGGGCACAACAGTGGGTGGCAAATAGTTGATGCCACACTTAAACCGAGTAGGATATCAATCCATGAACTGAATTGTTCTCTTCGTCTTGATGGAAGCAACAACGATATTCACATCCTTGGGCACTACATCCCCTGTGTACATGAGATAGCATGCCATATACTTTCTAGGGTGAGGATCACATTTAGACATCATCGATGATGGATCAAATACACTGCTCGTAATCTCTGCAACTAGAAGCTGCTCATGGTAGGCCTTCGCTGCTGAGATAACTTTGAAATAAGGCGGTTAAGATTATTATAGGTTGGTCTTTCAATGTCCAAAGAGAAGCGACAAATGTCATATATGGCCTCATTGTCCAGTAGGACAACCACATCAGTGTGCTCAAGCAACGAGTGAGGATTCCCTCTTTCTCGCATCCCTTATGCCCCAAGTCACCCCATCTATTACCTGCGCTAATTCCCCACTATAGTTTCTGACAATAGGAGAACATAATCCATCGCATGTTAATGCAAACAATCGTACCAGTGTTCAACACACATACATGCTCAGGGTGATGAATTGAAACATCACTCAAAAACATGGAATGCACTCTACGATGCTCAAGGCATGCACACATGGAATCTCAGATGAAGCTCAACAAAAACTTCACCCTCTCCTTCTTCACCTCTCGTCATAGCTCGCACAGTGAGCTATGAAGAGAGGGAAGGGAGACAAGGAACGGGGGAAAGAAAACAGACACCAAAGTGAAATCCAACTATTCTGGCTCGCTTGCCAAGATGCATGCAAGGGGTAAATACCCCCCATACGCCCCTGACACAGCCCGCATTTCCATTTCTCATTAAATGAAAAAGACCTTACATATTTTACATGTGCTTCAAAGCCACGACCAAAGAGGCACATGCCTTACAATCCATTGTGTGGCCAAAAGTTTCCACTATGAAAGGGACACAAGGGCTTATCAAATGGTGAATAGCTCATGAGTATAAAGACTAGGTACATCATCAAAATCCCACTCAAAGTGGGTAGATACATGGCCAAAATACGATCTTATCAAGTGCTAATTACAGTTAATTAGGTGCACCAAGTTAGCAATTTGCGGGTGACTCAGGAGGTCAACATCTTCCCCCACACTTGGCTGGCGAGCTCTTGCAAACCATAGTCATCAAAAAAACATCCACATGTATGCTATTAATCTAGCCCATCCCTCCTCTTAACCCCCACACTTAGCCTCTTTCTCACCTCTCAACTCACCCTTTTTCACTTCTCCTACTCTACACTACAATTCCACACCTTCAAACACACTCTCCAAGGCTTTTCTGCCTTGGTCACCAATCCCCCCCTCGACACACACTTTCACTAATCACCTACTCCTATTACCCTCTTACCTAAACTCTTATCACCACACACAACTCCTCAAGGCTCTTCGGCCCCCACACATACCTCATCTCAGCTCTCCACTTAACACACAGACCTCTCTTACACTTACCCACACTTTACCATTCACTACTCTACCCATCTCCATTCAGACTCACCATGGTCTAGCATTAACAAGCATACACATAATGATCTCATATAAACATGGATGCAAGAACCCCCATCCAGGTGGTGGGAAGGGATATGCTTCACTCCCTTCTTCCATTCCAGCTCCACAAAATTTGCATGAGTGTCTGCATCAGAACCTTCATCCATCACCAAATTTTCCCCCTCAAGCTTTTGGTCGACAATTTCTGTTGTCCGCACTTCTTCCCCCTTGTATAGGACCCTGTACCCTTGCAATTGCAAATGGAAGTTTGGTTGTGAAAAGAAAGAAACCCTCTGGATCATCAATATGCTCTCTTATGATTCTCTCTTCCAGCTTGGCTGATAGCTCTTATCTAGAATCTGCAATTAACACATATTTCCTTGAAACTCACCCATGATTCTCTCCATACTCATACCTCTATTCTCAATATAAGTTCTCAGTCTCTTGGTCCCCATCATTTCCAGCTGAGGAATGTTAGCAGCTCTATCTCTTAAATCATTGGATAAATTGCTAGCTTTTTGCTTTTCTTGAGAAACCTCATGTTGAAGCAGTGCAATTTGCATCATAGAAACATCTTGTAGTTCAACAGCTTTGTTCTTCTCACTATGCAAGCCTGCCAGTGCTGCATTAAGCTTGTCTATCTGAAGGCCCAATTATTGTTTCTCCTCTGAGAATATTTCAGCAGCAAGGTTTGATTGCATAGACTGGTATTCCTCCTTGAACTCTAGTGACTTGGCCTTTGCAGTACTCAGTAACTCACTTACTTCAACTTTCTCTACTTTTATGTGCTCAAGCTACTACTCGCATTTTGTCAATCTTGTTTCTAGAATACTTTGAAATTCTGAACCCTTACTTTTTTCATCATTTATAGATGCCAAAGCAGATTCAAGCTCTTTAATATATACATTCAAAGCCTCCTTTTCATGAACATGAACTAATAACTCTGCATTCAATCCTTCTTGTACAGATGTAAATTTCAATTGTAAATCTAGTAGATCATCCTCCATATTCCTCAGAAGGGCATTGGTTTCTTCTTTCTCTCTTTTTGATGATGCTAGAGCTTCCTTGTCTTGCTCAAGCTGCATTTCTAGATCAGCTATGCGCTTCTGTAAAACATTTTGGGCCTCTATTCCTTGTTCTTGTTCACTGTGAAGAGTTTCTAAAACACCATTGAGCTCCAAAACTTGGTCAGTCAGTACCTGTCTCTCATGAATCAAGACAGATAATTAACCATTCAATCTGTCTTGTGTTGATGCAAATTTAGACTGTAATTCTTTAAAATTTTTCTCTGCCTCATTGACAAGCTTGGTTTTTTCATTTTGAGAGGAGTCAAGGGCCTCTTGAGCCTCTCTAAGATTCAGGTTCAAATCTGCTATATGCTTTTCAAGAATATCTTGGAGTCCAACTTCCCTGGTTCTCTCTTCTTGAAATGTTTCTAATGCAGCTTGTAGTTTGTCAACCTGCTCTTTGAATGCAAGCTTTTGCTTCATTTGTATGGAGATCTCCTTGTTCAAGCTCCTTTGCACAAAAACAAGTTCATTTTGCAAATCCACAAGATTGCTTTCTGAATTCTTTATCGCTTCATCTAACTCCATTTTCTCTCTTCCTAACCCTTCTACTACTTCTTGTAGCTCACTGAGCTTCTGCTCAAGTGATTGCACATGCTGAGTCCTAATGACGAGATCATCTGAGAGCTTACATTTTTCCTCTTTTAAAGACTCATTCTGCAAATCTGTTATGGTCTTTTGAAGAGCCTACTAGGACTCAAAACTCCTATCTCTAGCACTTTCAGCTAGAGAAATTGATTGCTTGAGGTGAGAGATCTCTTCATTGAGGTCCAGTAACTATGTACTTTGGGCACTCACCTCCTTCTGAAACTTGTTCTTCTGATTACTCAAATTGGTAATCTACTCATCATGGTGTTTCTGTAGTACAACAATAAGAACAGTCTCTCATTTGATTCTGAATTTCCGATTTCTAAGTCCTCTACCGTAGCTCTCAGACCTTGAATTTCTTTCTCATAAGAGGGTTTATTGTGTGTTACTGACTCAGGATGCCCTACATCAGAATCTATCTTTCATTGATTTCGTTCACTTTTGTTCTGAAGCCTTCAATGATGGAATACTGCTTGCTCTATAACTATTAGATAATTTCTTGCTACCAACTTCATCCAGGGCTTTCCCTTTGCTCAGCTGAACACCACTCCTTGAACAAGATTAACCAGATCATTTCTAGATTCCCCTCAGGTTGATTAATATTGCTCACCAAACTCAAGCATCCACTATTCAACATTTTCAAAAGATGATGTACTGCTTTCTTGTGCTTTTTCTCAATGATTGCTTCAGTATTGGCCTTGGTATCATGCTCTTGAGGAGAATATTTTTTGCAAGATGATGATGAGACTGCTGAATCAATCCACTATTCCTAGCGTTTTTCAAAAGAGCAGCCCAAGATGGGTTTCCCTACAAAGTGGTTGCATTGCAGCACACAATCCATAGAGAGAGTCTAGCATGAGTTATAGCAACATTCATCCTTCAAACTTCAGCAACAAATCCAATCCTACATGAACTTCGAGCACCCCTCATTGCACGAACAGTAGAAAATATAATGATGTCAACTTCACGACCTTGGAGTCCATCAACAATGTTAAATTCTATGCCTTCTGTTACAATCCAAGGCTCCTTCTAAATTGTCCCTTTAAAAGACTGAGTAGCTGTTGGTAAGGAGTGATGATGCCAACTCTTCCTGCATTAACATAGAAATCTTGCCATTTCTTAATCAAATCATTGCTGCGACTCTCATAATTCTCTACATGGGTTGTAGTGCCCCACCATTCAATACTTAAAGCACAGGTTTTTCTTTCTTCAGTGAAAGTAGAACCTGCTAAAAAATCATGCTGAATTTTCTTAGGAAGCCTGCTCAGCTCAGAATATTTGTCCTCTTTTTTTCCAAACCAAGTGTGTTTCGATGTATGATCATCTCATCATCTGCTACTTCGAAACCAGTGCTTAATATTTTTACCTTACAATCTGATCCAAAAGGCTGAGAAACTTTGGAGTCTCTAGTGTGTACTGCTACAGATCTATGTCTCTTACCCTCTATCTTGTTATTGTCTAGATCTGATATACCAGATGATGACCTCCAAGACCCTGATGTATCTCTGTGCTTTGATTGGCTCGTTTCCTATTCAAAATTCTTCTCTGAACATGTGTTTGTCAGTTGATTGTGATGACCTATACGATGATCCTTGCACTGTTGTAATTCTTCGAGGACTTGGACACTAGCACTTCATTTGTTTTGAGCCAGAATGGGTGTCAGCTGCACGCTGTCCTGCATTCTCTTGTAAAATAGCACATGACTGCAAAACATCATGAAGATTGAATTCCCATGGAGCACCAAGATGTCCATGATCAATCACTTTATCCTTAAGAAGTCTTCCATTAAACTGCATTAGCTTTCAGAGAGAAACCGACTGTACTCCTATCAGCACGAAGGGTGGGGTGGAAGACTATATGTGTTGCATTTTGTGAGCTATGACCTCTAGAGTTTGGGTATCATGGCAAGGTTGTGCCGCACACTTTGGGGCACCAGGTTTACCTATGGTACCCTTTGGGGAAGACGTACCAAGCCTAGTCATCCAGTGCTTCTTGGTTCAAAGCCTGTTGGTTCATTAGACACCCCCCAACTAAATGCTCAAGCACCATTTACTTCTTTTGCCTTTGCATCATCCTCTCTTCTGTGGTTCCATCGCAAGCTGTGCCGCACTGTGGGGCACCAGGCGAGCCCACAACAATCCTCATTAGGATGTGCTGAGCTCGCATCCCCAGAATGAAAGGCCCTGTAGCCCACGGAAAATGTATACTCGGCCATCATTTTTAGTGTTGTTTTCTACTTAACCCTCTTGATATACAATCAGATTGAGGCCCCAAGGCGTACAATGCACAAAAAGTGGAGCAACCAGTTAATGAAATCATTCCTTCTCAAGTCTTCAAACATGGCTTATATAACTATACGAGTTATGCCAAACTGTAGAGCATTATGCTTCATTTCTCCTAGAGAGGATGAGTACAGGGTAGATGGAGATATGTAGAGAAGCTCCATCTAGTATGTATCAACATAGTTATGAGGATAATGCAAGCTGCAATGCCACACACAAGGCCCATCTACAGACGTCTACCTCCATATTCTCTATCACCTCATCATGGAAATTTATACCAGAACCATAGCACAATGCATAGACCTAGAATATGATGTCAGCAATCCCTCGTCAAGATCAGCATTGAATCTCCTTTCTCCATCGTGATGAACAACACTGTGTCAGGGATTACATGCTAGAAAGTCTACATCTAGCCCCAGAAGAAGACTGCATACATCATAACCTCAAACTTCAAGTACTCTTCTCAGTCGTAGCAGCAGCTGAAGGAGCCTGTCCATGCAATTTGCTAGTTCTTCTGGCAGCAATAAGACCATCCTTTTGTCCAGGCGGAGCATCATGTCTGACATTTGCTCACGTGACCAATATGCTAATGATTACCACCACCATGGAGATACTCAACCGGGTTCATAGCCACACCACGTACTTTAGGCCAACAATTGTGCTCTACTCTATACTTGTGGTATGCATCCCCTGCTTTCAAGGTCAGTTTTCTCTGCTTCCACCATACCTTCATCTACATACTAGTGAACGAAAGCACGTTTAATATACATAAGGTAAAACTTGTAGTCTATTCTTGGAAACACCTCAACAACACTAGTCGATATGGAGATCATGCATATGGCTCTCTGAACATTCGCAAGATCCCCACTGGGCACAACAGTGGGTGGCTGATAGTTGATGCCACACTTAAACCGAGTAGGACATCAATCCACGAACTGAATTGTTCTCTTCGTCTTGATGGAAGCAACAACGGTATTCACATCCTTGGGCACTACATCCCCTGTGTACATGAGACAGCATGCCATATACTTTCCGGGGTGAGGATCACATTTAGCCATCATCGATGATGGATCAAATACACTGCTCGTAATCTCTGCAACTAGAAGCTACTCGTGGTTGGCCTTCGCTGCTGAGATAACTTTGAAATAAGGCAGTTAAGATTATTATAGGTTGGTCTTTCAATGTCCAAAGAGAAGCGACAAATGTCATATCTGGCCTCATTGTCCAGTAGGACAACCACATTAGTGTGCTCAAGCAACGAGTGAGGATTCCCTCTTTCTCGCATCCCTTATGCCCCAAGTCACCCCATCTATTACCTGCGCTACTTCCCCACTACAGTTTCTGACAATAGGAGAATCTGAGATGAAGCTCAACAAAAACTTCACCCTCTTCTTCTTCAACTCTTGTCATAGCTCGCATAGTGAGCTATGAAGAGAGGGAAGGGAGACGAGGAACGGGGGAAAGAAAATAGACACCAAAGTGAAATCCAACTCTTCCCGCTCACTTGCCAAGATGCATGCAAGGGGTAAATACCCCCCACATGCCCCTAACACAGCCCGCATTTCCATTTCTCATTAAATGCAAAAGACCTTACATATTTTACATGTGCTTCAAAGCCACGGCCAAAGAGGCACATGCCTTACAATCCATTGTGTGGCCAAAAGTTTCCACCATGAAAGGGACACAAGGGCTTATCAAATGGTGAATAGCTCATGAGTATAAAGACTAGGTACATCATCAAAATCCCTCTCCAAAGTGGGTAGATACATGGCCAAAATACAATCTCATCAAGTGCTAATTACAATTAATTAGGTGCACCAAGTTAGCAATTTGTGGGTGAATCAGGAGGTCAACAACTACCTTTGCACCCTTCTTCTTAGCCACTTGTGCACCACCTGTGCATGACTTTGCACTTTTGCACCACTTGTGCATCATCTTCAAAATCACCGCTTTGACCAGCTCAGGACCAATGTCAATACTCTACATCTTACTATCACACACTTGTCCTTGAATCACCACAATGGTGCCAATTTTGGTGTCACTCTAGCACATTGGAAGTACCATTGTGGTGAAGATCTACCTCATAAATGTCAATCCATGGAGATTTGAGGATGGTATAATGACAATAATTGAGAGGAATGCACAAGTGCATGAGTGAGAAGCATACTAACATGCACGCACATACACACACTCGCATACAAGGGAGAACGAAGAGTAGAACAATGGAATGTTTCATTGAAAAGCTCTTAGTACAAAGTTCATAAAAAATACAACCTCAAAAGTGAGCCATCTAGCTCCTTTTATAGTTTTTGTTTACTATTTTGGACTAATTTAGAACTAGTGTCCGGCCTAGTTAAAATTTAGGTAAATTGATACATTGCTCTTATAACACTCCTCAAGGTCAAGGACTCATGAGCTTGCACAAAAAATATACCAAAAATGGGTATTTATATTGGAATGTAGTGATCAAAGTCATTGTTTGTTTGAAATTAGTTTTGAGAAAATTGGTTAGGCTTATTCATTGTCTGGTCTGCATTGGCTACTCTACCTACTCAATGCTATGTCTGAGCATTGTCTCTCTTGTTGCCCCTTTTCTTTGAGGCTTCTTTGCCTATTAAGTCCTCCTTGGCTGCTAACAGAACCCCTAAGGAGTCTCCCTAGGATGTTCAGGCATGAATAAAATCCACAAACATATTTAGTTTTAGAATCCAATATACTATGTTATAAATATACTCCATTATTAGTATATTGTGTTTCACATCAATGTGCTTCATACTACATATAATCTATTCCTTCCTTAATTCCTAGTTTAGATTGATCTGCTTATTTTTTAATATAGTTCCATACATATTCATCCTTATTAGGTATAGATTATGAATTTCAAACACATTCAAGGTTCCATGGTGTGTAAACATTGAAATGTTGGAAATTGAAAGAGATATCATTGAATGTTAATCCTCCACTCTTTATATCATTCAATATTGATTCTAGCCATAGGAGAAAATAAGCATGGCACATCTATCAGTTAGATGAAAATAATGCTTTCCGAATGGAGACTCAGAGGTTGTGGTATACATGGATCAACGTAAGCATATAAGGAACTCAAATATCCAAAGCATGTCCAAAGGTTGAAGAAAGATTTATATGGTCTTAAACAAGACACTATGTCTTGTGATCAAAGTTTGGTTGAATTTCTCACAAGGTGTGGCTACATTCAGAGTAGAGCATGCCCTTCTCTATACATGAAGAAGAGAGATAAGGAATTTCCATACAATTGTATAATTGTGGATGACTTGAATTTTATAGGAAATGGCAAAGGAGAGCTAAAGAAGCTCAAGAAGGAACTTGAAGTAAATTTCAAGATATCCAAGTTAGGAAATTTGAATTACTTATTAGGATAGAAGTTATATATAAACACAAAGGTATATAATTTCTTCAAAGGAAATACATACTTGATATGTGGGGTAAGTTTGAATTGATAGATTGCAATATAATGGAAGTAGATTTAACAATAACCTTTGTGGATGATAATAAGGTAGAGAATACAAAATTTGATAGGTCAATTTCTTAAAAAAAATCTATTCAACAATAACAAAACCAAACATATGTTATGCAATCAAAGTACTATCTCAACTTTTGAATGGTATTAGGGACGTAAAATAAACTACCCTAAGAAGGAAGGATTGTTGCCACAAAGGAAGGGATATATATATATACATGGATTTTTTCACAAAGGAAGGGATGTATGAGCGAGGTGTACCTAACCGTGGTGAGTGGGCCTTCCCAAATCTCTCTTTGTTTGGTTGCTCTCTATGTGTCCTGAAAAGAAATATCTCAAATCCTAATGATCTCGATAGCATGGATGGTCATGGAAGCCATTATCTCTCATCTAATTTGATTCACACTTGCTTCTTCTCATCTCCTTCCTATTATATCCCTTGCATCAAATGATGTTCTTGCCATTTCTAAGCCTTTATGTTCTTATTTCTCTTGCATGCATGTGTTTAGTTGTGGAAATGATTTTTCTCTCAAATATTTGATCTAAAATGTTAATTGTTTATGCAACTGGTAGGAGAATTTGATCTGATTTTTGCATAGACCCTCAAAGTGCTTAAGAAAAAGAATTCTTTATAATTTTGTGCATTACAAATTGTTAGACATGTTGGAGATAGACGTTTGCGGAAGCATGTGAATAGCACAAGGAAGGAGAAGAAGCTTGGAGCACAACACACAATACTGAATGTATTACTAGAGAATGTACAAAGATAAGTAGCCCATTAGGGCAATAGCCATATATACAAGCCGGGCATAAAAACCTCCTAAAGAGGGAAAAAAGTGCCCTAGCAGTCCTAGTGTGTTCACACACATCACTACCTAAATATATCAACAAATCCACCCTGGGAGTGATGCGGTCAACAAGGAGCTAGCACTCATGTATAAGGAAGTGCCACGCTATATGGAAATAACTCCACAAAAGGAAGTAAGCCCAAAGCTTTGCGGAAAGCTTCAAACTTCTCCCTAGGCAGAGCCTTCGTGAAAAGGTCTGCAATGTTCTCTTGCGTGGGCACATATGCCAAGCTGATCTCCCCAGCAGAGAACCTCTCCCTGACATAGTGATAATGCACCTCAATGTGCTTAGTGCGAGCATGTAACACAGGGTTCCTTGCAACCGCCAAAGCGCTCTGACTGTCAATGAAGATGGTGGTGGTAGAAAAATGACCAACACCCAAATCATCCATAAGGCGTCTGAGCCACACACACTCAATAGTCGCTGTGAAAGTTTCCCTATACTCAGCCTCACAATTGTGAGTGGCCACAGTAGGTTGCTTATTGCTCAACCAAGATATGCATGAGCTACCAAGCATGAAGCAAAAGGCACTAGTGGACATAGGAGTGTCATAGCAACCAACCCAATCAGATTCAGAAAAAGCATGCAAATCTGGCGGTAGCGATCCCCCTTGGGATAAAACAACCCAAGTAGCTAACTACCATTCAAGTAGCAAAAGATGCTCTTAACCGCATGCCAATGCTTGACTCTTGGGCAATGCATAAACATGCTCATCTGTGAGATACCAAATTGAATATCTGGCCGAGTAATGCATACGTAAATCAAGCATCCAACAGCTTGCTGATAGAGAATAGCATCAAATGCATCTCCAGCATCATGAAGACTCAATCGTAAACCTGTCTCCATAGGAGTGGAAAGAAGCTTATAGTCTTCAAGGCCAAAATGCTGTAATAATGTGTCAATATATTTTGTTTGACACAAATCCATTCAACCATCAACTTCCATAAACTGAATGCCCAAATAGTGATGCAAATGCCCCAAATCAGACATCTCAAATGAGGCATGCAAATCAGCCTTAAAATCAGCAATATGCTTCTCAATAGGACCAGTGAGCAGCATGTTGTGAACATAGACAACAATGATCAGAAGCACATCATTAGCACGCTTAACATATAAGGTGCTTTCAGTTGGACTGTTGTCAAAACCATGTGCAATCAGATAGGCATGTATCTTCTCATACCAAGCATGTGGTGCTTACTTTAAACCATATAATGCCTTCTTTAACCTGCACACCTGGTTTTCATGCCCTTTTTGCACAAAGCCATGGGGCTAAAAAACATACACTTCTTCATGCAAGTCACCATTTATAAATGTTGTTTTAATATCCAACTGATGTACATTCCAACCATGATGAGCTGCAAGTGCACAGATGCTACGAACTGTAGTCATTCAGCAAGTAGGTGCAAAGGTCTCATCAAAATCAATGGCTCTTTCCTACGCATAACCCTTTACAATAAGTCTAGCCTTATACCTGTCAACTGTACCATTAGGCTTACGCTTCAGCTTGTATACCTACTTAGTCTCAATGGCCTTCTTGTCAGGAGGCAAGTCACATAAAGACCAAGTACCATTCTTCATTATGGCATCATATTCAGATTGCATAGCAGCCATCCAATTTTCTGAATTTTGTGCTTCATCAAACGAAACAGGCTCATTCTCATCACAGAGACTAGATGCAGCCATAGCATAGAAATCTGATGCAAAAGAGGCACTATGAGAGCGTGAACGAGTACCATATTGCAGAGGTGCATATAATTTGTTATCACACAAAGTCTGCACCAACCATTTTGGCATAGTTTTTGTTGGAAAACAATGTCACATCAGTCCAAAATCCATTTAGGGCAGAAAGCCTAATTTTGGTACTTAATGAGTTCTAGCACAAAAATGGGTAAACCTTTTATGAGTCTATCTTGTAGTGCTTGAAGAGAGCTTCCAATGGTATATGACATTTAGTCATCAGAGATCAGATTTGGGAGAACATCCTAACCCTAATTTTTTGTTGATTTAGGGTTTTGACCTCATATGATAGCTCTCGGCATGAGGATCATAAAAATGTTGTCAGATCATTCATCATGTAGTCAGAAGTGTGAAAAAGCAGGTAAAGAAGTTATTTTTAAAGTTAGCTAAAAGCAACTTTAAAAATAAAGCAAACTCACTTAAAAATAAAGCAAAAGCATCTTAAAAAGCGATGAGATTAAAATAAAGCGCTTTTTCGTGAGTTTTTCACATGAGACACTCAAGGCTATATAAAGAAGTGTTTGGGTCACTTTTGAATTGTCCTACACCAATTGGCAATGCTAGCTTTGGTCCCTCAGTAGAGGTGGTGCTCTAGCACACATGGGGCAGCCATGGTGCACTCTAGGATCATGTTGAGGAGTAGCTATGGAGTTTTCCTTGGAGAAGAGTGTGCTCACACTCTTGCTTATGGAGAAGACTTGCCCATTAGCAGCTTGGTGGTGTGGATTAGCCATCTACATGATGTATTTGAAGATTGTCTTCTACATTAAGATTTCGGTATACTTCAAAGACATTGGATGGAGATTAACATAAGATTTGCATCTTATGTTAAGAATTCAGGTACATATTCTCTTTATGCACACAGATACTACTTGGAGTTTATGGAGGTAGTGGCATGCATATCAGGAGGAGTCCTATTTGGCATATCTAAAGGAGAATCAGTACATGCATGCTACATGCACATTCGGATGAGGTGTTAGAGAAGGTGTGTTCACATGAGTATGAGGATTTCTGGCAGCAACATGTTAGCATTCTTTGCTAATTCTGTAAGTATGTGATCTTTCACACACACATCTGATTTAGGGTCTTCCATAGCCTAAATTCATATTAGGCTTTGATGAATATCAGTTTTACATTGATCTTTCCTCTTTCTTTCACTCATATTCACTTTTCTACAACCTATCATGTCATACATCTCATATATATACAGATTTTTGTCCTTACATCTCAATATTCTTGTAATTTTGTGGATTCACTCATCCATCTATTTTAGTTCACATAGAGTGGTTGAGAGTTTTTCTCCCACATTGTAATTTGACATTTGTATATATGATAGTGTAAGTAAGCAGTGGCTTACGTAACACTTTACACATGTTGTCTAATCTTTCTCTATCTTTATCTCATCATTTGTATGATTAAGTGTGGTATGTTCATGTTTTGTGAATATTGGAAGATTGCTAGAATCTGTGTTTTAGATCCTGGAAACCTATGGAACTATGGACCTCTGGTATTAGTTATGGGCCTACTAAATTTCCAACATTTGGTATCAGAGCATTCAGGCTCTCAGATTCTCATGTTCCCAGACTCCCAGGTTTACAACATATGATTTAAGAGCATCTTCTAACATTTGACATTTGACATACACACTTAATCTAGATGAGTAGAGATTTGAGGATTAGACAATTCAATCACATGTTTATTTTTCAGTGTGGAGTATGAAGTTGATGATTTGTTAGCAGCTGAATACTTTTGGAAGAGTATGAAAATACTTTACAAAATTATTGTTTGAAGACCAAGACTTGATGAAGAGAAGGCTACTTCAAATCCAAGGAAAAACAATGGTTTGGAGAAGAAGAAGGAAATAGATCAACATCAAATCACATGTATTAGTTTCTACTATCAGATTATCATTTGCAGGTCATATCTTAGAAGAGTAGTTATGAAGAGATTTGAAGGATTGAAGAAGTGCTTTCAAAGACTTTCATTATTTTGAAAGTAAAAGCATTAGCTACATCAAAATAGGTATCTAGAGGTTGTTCTTGACAGTTTTGATAGATCTCTTTCATGGCAAGAAAGCTCATCTAAGAAGAAAAATTTGGAGATGAGATGAGTTTTGTTTTCAGCCAACCTTGTGTTGTAAGTTGGTTGGAAGTTTTTTTATCTAGGTAAAGAATTTGATCTAGGTACACTAGAGAGGTAATTCAGCATTCATCCAACTCACAGAAAAGGTTGGTGAATTCAGTCATATCAGTCACATGTGAAGCAGAGTTTTGATTCAGATATGAGGAGATGGTAAAACATGATTCTAAATTCACTAACATTTGTATACCATGTTTGTTTTGTCTCTTGCTCTTAGCACTAGAGGAAGAGAAGAATTCATTTGAAGAAGTTAAGAGTGCCTACTACTTCAAGATGAAGAGAACAAAAGGTATGGAAGAGAAGTTGGAAGATGTTGGCATCATCAGGTTGAAGAAAGATGTAGAAGAAGAACATCCAACAATTCCAAAGGGAAAGTAAGACTTCCTTTTCTCCTATATTTTTCATATACTTTTCCTACATTTATCCTCTACATCCAAAGACAAGTCTACAAGAACATCTTGTATGAAGAAGATAGTCTAAAGAAGAAACAATTTCTTCTTTTGCACTATACTTGCTCATGTTTTAGTAGCTTTTGACAAAGAATTGCATTGAGAGAAAAGCAGTAGATACCTAAGGCAGCTTAGATGTTTTGACTCATATGTGTATGAGTTATGTATAAGTTGAAGATTTTGAGCAGGCAGCTATATGTCCCCTCAAATAATTCTTGGAGTGTCAATATAGAGCTACTTGGTATATGACAAGTTGCAGAGAAGTATTTTTCTTCTTGACCTAACTCTTGAGGTAAAAGAGTATTTGTAGCAGATGTTGGAGATTTGGAGTGAGGTTTTTGTTTGGAAAAGGTACCTCATATTTTGTATATTCAATATATTCAAAAAATTCAAAGTTTTTCAGGATAAAAATTCAGAAAAATCAGTATTTTCATAATTTCAATATTTTCAAAAAATTCAAAATTTTAGAATTTGCAAGAAAATTATGAAATTTCAGTATATTTTGAAAATTCAATATTTTCAAAAAATTCAAAATTTTCAATATTTTGAGAAAATTCAAAAAATTCAAGAAAATTCAAATTTTTTGATGAACCAGTCAGTTGAAGAATCTACTTTCTATGATTGTCTAGATTTTTGGATACATGCTTGTATTCAAAAAGGTGTTCCATTAGATCATATCACTTGATTGAGAAGTAGATTTAGCCAAAGAAAGTCAAGCAGATACTATCACATTTCACCAGGAAGAATATGAAGATATGAAGTATCGAACTTGCAGCCTTTGGAGATTCTCAAGGTGAGAGTTTGTCCACTTATGTTTCCGTAGATGTTATAGATTCTTGATAAGGATTTGGTTAAAGAAAATTTTTACAATTTTATGTGAGAAGCATGGACACTTAGAGACATTCAGGTAACAAATCAAACATTCAGGCATGAAGGTTTGATGAGAGTAGATTCTACACAGGTATTTTGCTGGAGTGATCTTATAAGATCTAGATAGATCTTGAAGATCTAGATAGGTCTTGAAGATCTTGAGTATTTATGATTCAATTGTCTATCCTTTGTTTGAAAAGTTCTTAGCATTGGAAGAAGTAAGTCAAAGATTCAGATTCTATTAGATTTTTGTTGTAGAGAAAAAGAAGAAGATACTTGTTATGTTGCAGAAGATTATGGATCCTAAAATTTTGTTTCAGATACAGGTATTGATCACTGAAGATCAGATTTATTGAAAGAAGGAAGACATTCCAGATTTCATAAAGACTAATATAATTTGAAGAATTCTGGATACTAGTGTTAAATCATCAGGGGGGTGATGAAACATGAAGACTTATTTTCAGCCATATGTGAAAGAATGCAGAGTCATACCTATATCACGTATTCCTATATTTCTTTTGTCAATTTCTCTTTATGTTACAACTTTGAAAGAAGAAGGAAGAAGGAGAATTTCTGGAGAAAGTTCCTGTTAGGTGTTCCTGTTCAGGAGAAAGTTCCAAAATTCTATTAAAGAGAAATTTGATATTTCAGAGAGGTATGTTTCAGAGGTGCACACATATATGTTTATACCAAACTCTAAAGGAAGGAAACATGTATGAAAGAGGTATAAAGGACTTAAAGATAGAACAAGGATGAAGACAAGATGACATCACATATATGAAATTTTGAGACTCATGAGTTGATTTGAGTTGAGTACAGTCAGAGATGAACCAGCTAGTGTTCATAATACACTAAGTTGTGAGTTGTTAGTCACAAGTCCTAGAATTCAGTTTCTGATTTTGTTTACTATATCTACATGACACATTAGAAGTACGTTGAGAAACCTTTTGTAAGGTAAATGCAAATATGTGGATCCTAGTGTATGTTCTTAGGTTTGAGAAGACAGAAGATAGCAGCTTCAGGTACATATTCTCGTTATGCACACAGGTACTACTTGGAGTTTATGGAGGCAGTGACATCCATATCAGGAGGAGTCCTATTCTGCATATCTAAAGGAGAATCAGTACATGCATGCTACATGCACATTTGGATGTGGTGTTAGAGAAGGTGTGTTCACATGAGTATGAGGATTTCTGGCAGCACCATGTTAGCATTCTTTGCTAATTCTGTAAGTATGTGATCTTTCACACATACATCTGATTTAGGGTCTTCCATAGCCTAAATTCACATTAGGGTTTGCTGAATATCAGTTTCACACTGATCTTTCCTCTTTTTGTCACTCATATTCACTCTTCTACAACCTATCAGGTCATACATCTCATATATATTCAGATTTCTGTCCTTACATCTCAATATTCTTGTAATTCTGTAGGTTCACTCATCCATCTTTCTCTATCTTTATCTGATCATTTGTATGATTAACAGTGGTATGTTCATGTTTTGTCAATATTGGAAGATTGCTGGAATCCATGTTGTAGATCCTAGAAACCTATGGAACTATGGACATGTGGTATTAGTTATGGGCCTACTAAATTTCCAAGAGTTTTTGTCTGCTCAATATCAGCTCTCTCATCAACTAGTGCATCATGTAAATCTGCATCCGAAATGGAATGATTTGCATCATCACATGAAACCTACAAAGGCTAAAAAGTTGCCTCATTGGGACCAACACTAGATTGTCCACCTATAAAAAGAGGCACCAAAGTATCATACATGTCTTTGGAGCTAACAGATGTCTTCTTAGTACATGAAAGCAATGGCTGAATAGCATCTTCCACAAAAACAACATCACGGCTAACCAGAATGTGTTTAGTTTGTGGATGATACAGACGATAGCCTTTACTTTTAGAACTGTACCCAACAAAAATACATTTTATTGCTTTATCATCCAATTTTCTGTGATGTTTCTTAGGCAGTAATGCATATTCCAAACAACCAAAAACACGTAGATGAGCAACAGATGGCTTGCAATCATGCCAAGCCTCATATGGAGTGATATATGGAAGCACTTTAGTGGGACACCTATTAAGTATATATGCTGCACACATGACAGCCTCAAGCTAGAAATTATGTGGTAAAGCCTGACTCTTGAGCATACACCTCGCCATCTCCATGCGTTGTCGTAGAGATATTCATCTCTACTTTCATGTCTTGATCAAACTCTCGATGATAAATTAAAGGATGAAAGGCCTCATCAACGGAAGTCTAAATCGGGGATTTTAAACTTACACTTAAAACTTCACAAAGGCTTGTACCACCTCAAAAGAGTGTGGTTCATTTATATTCTGCATGATAATTTCCTTGGCTGATACCCTCGAGAAAGATATGTCACAAATCGTGCTTCTTTGCTTTGAGAAAACATGATATTGTTTGGGTACAAAAAGGATGACTATATATTTTCCATACTATATGGAACTTTAAATTTATGTGGAGTAAAAATAAATCTAATATTTGAGAAAGTTAAGAGGATGGCAGTATCTAAGGACGACACGATCAACATGCAATAGAAGATGAACGGCTGTCAAATCTAAAAGGAAAGGATTAGAGAAGTGGCTCCAGAAGCGCAAGTTAGAAGGAGGAAAGTGCTCATTACATAGAGAACTCGGCGGCCAAACGAGGAGCGGAAGGACATGCAATCGAGGGTGGTGATAAGGACGCATGCAAAAGGTGCTTGAGACGGGCATCAAAACTCCTATATATCTCTCTCGTTTTTCGAGGACATGGGAGGTCAATTCATTGTTTTGTTAGCTGGCAGATGGAGTTGCGCAATCAGGGGAGGCCAATCATATGTCTTAATTGGGTGGTACAGATTCTGAGGGGCGGATAGCTTCAGAGCCGTCAGATGATAGTTTTTCGCTTATTTTCTATGATATGATGGAAGCGTTCTCTACTGTCAAATCTGCAGGAGACTATCGCTTCATGTTGTGTGTGTGGAAGAACATCTGAGCGCACTCATTTGAAACTGGTCTTTAATCTCTGTATATGTTAATATCTGATAATAACTCATCATCCAAGGCAAACGGAGGGAATTCACAGAGCTGCGTGCAGAGATCAGTTTAATAGAAATCGATGTGGCACATGTGGGCTGCTGTGTGGCGTCAATCATTTTTCTGGTGCTGATGATAAGAAGGATTGTAGGACAGGCCGCTAGAGAGTGGAGAATTCGGACAGAAAACATCGCTTGGATCTCAGCGCTATTCACCTATTCAACACCCGGAATAAATTGTAATGGTACAATGCTTCTGATTTCATGCAGAGTCGCTATAAAAATGAGGTGTGAAGCTATTTAATTGTTGCTCTATAATTGCAGTTTGAAGCTCGTTTATTGTTGCGCGTATACTTGCGGTTTGAAGCTCTTTATTCCTTTTGAACATATTTTCATATCACTTATAGCTAATAGTTTGTTCACTGTTTAATGATTGTTTATTTAACATTTCATAAAGTCAGAGATACTGATTATATAATGTAGATGGACGTTTAAGCAATCTTTACTGACATGCGCATAATGGATTTTGCTGAAGATCAACTATAGTGAACATCATCGAAGCACGGGCGTGCATTAAATCTAAGTCCATTAAGGAGAGAGTTGAAAAATTGTTCAACTCCTGTTCATTCTGACCACGTTCACATGTATCATTCTCTGAACGAGCGCACAATTCTGCTTGCTGTCCTATCCTCTGATCGATTGAATTGCGATTGAATTGAACATATTGGTTCACATTGGTCATCGCTTACTGCTCTATTTGTTTCGTGTGCAATTCATGCAGATGAGTATAGGTTCACTGCGTTAACTCTGAGAAAAAAATGATATGCATAAACTAAACCATGGGTTATAGGATAATCTTTGTTTATCTGACTTATATATCAAATTCCGTATGCATCTTCGGTAAGAAAAGACTAACCATAAAACTTATTTAAGATGAAACTCTCTTGAAGAGATAAGTATCTACTTGGTTCTACATATTCTTGCGTGTTTAAAACTGTTAAAACTGTTTGTATGGAGAAAGGTGAAAATTGCATGCCTGATTGGGTTTGTTGTACGCTGAGGCTGATAAGAGGCGAGAGTATGATGAAGAAGTACGCATGAATCCGAGGAGGTTTAGGGGCACACATACTGAAGAGTGTAGACAGAAGCAGGAGAAGAAGGCGCACATACTGAAGAGTGTAGACAGAAGCAGGAGAAGAAATCTTCTATGGATGTTATGCGCTCGAATTTCTGAATGGCGTTTCTTCTATGTACTGTACGTTTGATTATATCAACGCTAAAATTTACTTTCTGTGTTTTATAATAACAATAAGATGTTGACATCAACATGTCAACATGTCACTGTTTTTTTTTGGAAAAACTATTAAGGACTACGTTCATCATATCTATCTTCTCTTAAACTTCTTTTCGCTTAGTTCGCGCTCGGATGTCTGTGACGGATACAATAACTCTGACGTAAAACTCCAGCATTGATCTGACCACGCTAATGTTTGTTTTCTTCCCTAACTCTTTATACGTTACGAATGAAACTTCTTTATGTACAAAAAGTGAATATTCTGAAAGATTTGTTCATGTAAAATAACGGCGCATACTTTGAAGCTTAGATGATTTGATGGTTATTAATGTCTATGTTCAATATTATATTGGACAAAACGCGAATAAGACCTCACTTATGGATATCATTACTTGATTGTTAGGAAATCATTAGTAAATTATGAAGATCAACACTCGCTTGCAGTTCAATGAGATTTGTGACAGATAAATCAACTTGACCGTATGCAAGTTTACTGATTGTACATCCTTATTGCTACCATTCTTAATCATTCAGCGTTTAGCAAACTTCAATTAAATGCGAATAAATTCTACTTTAATATCTTTCATAAAAAGAATTTTAGCTATATCAACTTATCGTTGGATTATGTATACTAATCCTTAGAATGAAAAAGTGTTTCCTTTAGAATCAACTTTAAATATTGAAAAGTACAAAGTGAAACGATATGATGCATAATATGATGATAAAAGTTAATACTTGAAACCGATCAATAAACATCAAGTTTTATTTGTATGAAAGCCTTTCACTCAATCTGATTAATGTCTTAAATTTGTATTTTCTTTAAACCTTCCGTAATTATCTTGATTTGAATTGAATAATTTTCTTGAGTATAATTTTCTCTTCGAGTTTCTATATTACCTGAGATTGCTCCAAGCACCCGGCGTGCGCCGTATTTCCGGCGGTGGCTTGATCCACCGACCGTCGCTTTCGCACCTACAACGTGACCTGTTCTTTCGTTCAAAAACTCCATTCTATTGAGGTGTATACGACATAGTACACTGGTATTTTATCCCACGTTCAACCAGAAGTGCATTAAAATCAGAAGACATATATTCCTCCCCTCGTTCTCAACAAAGGGTGCCCATTTTACATGCTGACAGATTTTCAACCAAAAACAAAAACTGTTTGAAGCACATGAACACTTCGGACTTTGCTTTCAATGGATATACCCATGCATGCCTGGAAAAATCATCAATGAAAGTCACAAAGTAAAGATAATTTCCAAAAGAAGGTATCTGCATAGGACCACAGACATCATTATGTACAAGCTGTAATTTCTGAGTAGCCCGAACTGAACCATCTTTTGGAAATGAGGAACGCTGCATTTTGCCCAAAATACATCCTTCACAAACATGTTTTTCAGGTGCCTCAAGTTTGGGCAAAGAGGACACCATTTTAGATTTTTGTAGGCATAGCTGACTAGCAAAATTCAGATGACCAAAACGTGCATGCCAAAGCTTTGCATCTGACATAGCCTGAGAATCATGTATTGCACATGCCAAATCATTCAGAGATCTTTCATAGTCTATGAGCTTATATAGCCCACGACATAAAATGCCAGAAGCAATAATCACATTACCATTTGACAGATCATGAACTCTACACTTGTCATCAACAAATTTAACAACCAAGCCAATCTTGGCTAATGCAAAAACTAATAATAGGTTCTTCTTGATCCTTGGCACAAATAAAGCATCTGACAAAGTGAAAGAACTTTCATCAGCAGTACTCAAAATGAGCTTACCAACTCCCATAACTAGATAAGAGGAGTTGTTGGCACATGTAGCAGTATTCCCTATAGGGGCAGGCTCGAGTGAAGAGAAGAAATTGTGCTGGGAGGTAATATGTTTGGTCGCCCCACTGCCAAAATACCAAACATCTGAGTCTACTACAGACATGCACTGCTCATGAGAAGATGAGTAAAAAATGCAGACAGTAGTAAATGCCCATTCTTCTCCTTGCATGAGATTAGTAGACTCTGTTTTTGGTATAGAGGCCTCTGCAACAACCATTCTAGTCTCTTTCTTCTTTGTCTCTTTAGCAACCAGTTTTGGATAGTTCTTTATGATATGATCATTACCTTTACAGTACTTGCAAAACAATTTCTACTTTTTTTATTTCTTCTCATCTTTATCTTCCTTCTTCAAATGTGCAGCATTTGCAAATTTTTGCTTACTAGTTGAAGAGCTCCATTTTCCTTTGCCCTTCTAAATAGCCACGAAAACTTGATCTGCAACACGCATAATGGACCTGTTCTGCCTGGACTAATCTTCTTGCAACAGAACAGAGACTAACTCCTCAAACGACAAGGCATTTGGATTGCCTTTCATCATTAACCGAAGAGTAGAAGCAAAACTTTGATATGAATCACGAAGACCATTCAGAACGTTCTGCACAAGTAAGCTATGTGGTATAACCTCATCAGCAGAAATCAACTATTCCTTCAAGTCTTCGATCTTTGTTAGAAAACTATCTATAGAATCACCTTCATTTATGTGCACACTCTCCAACTGTTTTCGGAGGTAAGCAACACGAGCCTCATTCCTAGCTTGGTGCAATTGTGGTTAGCATATCCCAAGCATCCTTAGCTCTTCTGTAAGAGCGAATGTGAGGAATAATGGCACGTTTGACAGACAAAGCTATCAATGCATGTGCCTGGGCATCTCTACCATCCCAACAAATTTGCTCTGTAGTAGCTACAACAAAAATTGCAACACGAGCAGGATTATGTAGAATATCATCATCTTTGACACCTTCTACCTCAGCCTCTGTACCTGTAGTTGTAACAGTTGCAGGTGTGATATGATGTTTTTCAACACCCTACACAATGTTCCACAATCCTTTTGCAATCAATACATGTCGCATCATATAAGCCTATAACGGGTAGTTGGTACCATCCAACTTATCCTCAATAGCCAACATACGGAATACATCACTGCTTTCAGCCATGGTCGGTGACTAAAATACCTTGGTGCAAAAAATTGACTATATCTCAAAACATTGAACATAACTGCCTAGACAAATTCCACTAGACCTATAGTAGACTTTGAGACGCTTATACTGGCGAAAAGAAACTGGTATATACCTTTGGCACAAAAAGACAAAATAGCTTGCACAAGCACTATGATAGTGCATTCGGAGGCTGAAACGAGCTCAGATCATGATTTCGGCTGGGTATGCTCACCAAAATTCATGCGATTCTGAGACTACAATCGGAGGAGTGTCGATGGCACCCTAGATGAAGCGACGGCCTGCTTTGATACCAATTGTTGGAGATAGACATCTACGAAAGCACGTGAACAACACAAGGAAGAAGAAGAAGCTTGGAGCACAACACACAACATTGAATGTATTACTAGAGAATGCACAAAGATAAGTAGCCCATTAGGGCAATAGGTGTATATACAAGCTGGGGGGAAAAAACCTCCTAAAGAGGGAAAAAAGTTCCCCGACGGTCCTAGTGTGTTCACAAACATCACTACCTAAATATATCAACAAATCCCCCTTGGGAGTGATGCGGTGAACAAGGAGCTAGCACACATGTATAAGGAAGTGCCAAGCTATGTGGAATCAATACACAAAAGGAAGTAGGCCTAAAGCTTTGCGGAAAGCTTCAAACTTCTCCCTCGGAAGAGCCTTCGTGAAAAGGTCTGCAATATTCTCCTGCATGGGCACATATGCCAAGCTAATTTCCCCAACAGAGAACCTCTCCCTAACATAATGATAATGCACCTCAATGTGCTTAGTGCGAGCATGGAACACAGGGTTCCTTGCAACTGCCAATGCGCTCTGACTGTTAGTGAAGATGGTGGTGATAGAAGACCGACCAACACCCAAATCATCCATAAGGCACCTGAGCCATACACACTCAACCTCAGCCACACAACTGGAAGTGGCCACAGTAGGCCGCCTCTTCCTCAACCAAGATATACATGAGCTACCAAGCACAAAGCAAAAGCCACTAGTGGACACACGAGTGTCATAGAAACTAGCCCAATCTGAGTCAAAAAAAGCATGCAAATCTGGCAGTAGTGATCCCCCCTTGGGATAAAACAACCCAAGTGTCTGAGTACCTACTCAAGTAGTGAAAGATGCGCTTAACCGCCTGCTAATGCTTGACACCTGGGCAATGCATAAACGTGCTCATCTGTGAGACAACAAACTGAATATCTAGCCGCGTAATGCATAAGTAAATCAGGCATCCAACAGCCTACTGATAGAGGACAACATCAAATGCATCTTCAACATCATGAAGACCCAATCGTAAACCTATCTCCATAGAAGTGGCAATAGGCTTACAATCTTCAAGGCCAAAACATTGCAATAATGTGTCAACATATTTTGTTTGACACAAAGCCATTCCACCATTAGCTTGCATAAACTGAATGCCCAAATAGTGATGCAACTGCCCCAAATTAGACATCTCAAATGAGGCATGCAAATCGGCCTTAAAATCAGCAATATGCTTCTCAATAGGACCAGTGAGCAACATGTCGTCAACATAGAGAATAATGATCAGAAGCACATCATTAGCACGCAAAACATTAAAGGTTGTTTCAATTGGACTGTTCTCAAAACCATGTGCAATCACATAGGCATGTATCTTCTCATACCAAGCACGTGGGGCTTGCTTTAAACCATATAATGCCTTCTTTAACCTGCACACCTAGTTTTCATGCCCTTTGTGCACAAAGCCATGGGGCTAAAAAACATACACTTCTTCATGCAAGTCACCATTCAGAAATGTAGTTTTAATGTCCAACTCATGTACATTCCAACCATGATGGGCTGCAAGTGCACAGATGCTCCAAATAGTAGTCATACGGCATGTAGGTGCAAAGGTCTCATCAAAATCAATGCTTCTTTCCTGTGCATAACCCTTTGCAACAAGCCTAGCCTTATACCTATCAATTGTACCATCAAGCTTACGCTTCAGCTTGTATACCCACTTAGTCCCAATGGCCTTCTTTCCAGGAGGAAAGTCACATAAAGACCAAGTACCATTCTTCATTATAGCATCATATTCAAATTGCATAGCAGCCATCCAATTTTCTAAATTTTGTGCTTCATCAAATGAAATAGGCTCATTCTCATCACAGAGACTAGATGCAGCCATAGCATACCAATTTGATGCAAAAGAGGCACTATGACAGCCTGAATGAGTACGATATGACAAAGGTGCATCTAGTTTGCTATCATGCAAAGTCTGCACCAGCCATTTTGGCATAGTTTTGCCTGCTCAATGTCAGTTCTCTCATCAACAAGTGCATCATGTAAATCTGCATCAGAAATGGAATGATCTGCATCATCACATGAAACCTGCAAAGGCTGAGAAGTTGCCTCATTAGGACCAACACTAGACTGTCCACCTGTAAAAAGAGGCAGCAAAGTATCATACATGTCTTTCGAGCTAACAAATGTCTCCTGAGTACATGAAAGCAATGGCTGAATAGCATCTTCCACAAAAACAACATCACGGCTAACCATAATGCATTTAGTCTGTGGATGATATGAACGATAGCCTTTACTTTTTGAACTGTACCCAACAAAAATACATTTTACTGGTTTATCATCCAATTTTCTGTGATGTTGTTCAGGCACTAATGCATATGCCAAACAACAAAAACACACAGATGAACAAAAGATGGCTTGCGATCATGCCAAGCCTCATATGGAGTGATAGACTGCAGCGCGTTAGTGGGACACCTGTTAAGTACATATGTTGCACACATGACAGCCTCAAGTCAGAAACTATGTGGTAAAGCCTCACACTTGACCATACACTTGACCATACACTTGACCATACACTTTCCCATCTCCATGAGTGACCTGTTCTTTCATTTAGCAAATTCACTCTGTTGAGGTGTATAGGACACTGTACACTTGTGATTTATCTCGCGTTCAGCCAGAAATGCATTAAAATCAGAAGACATATATTCCTTCCCTCGATCTGAATGGAGGATGCCCATTTTACATGTTGACAGATTTTCAGCCAAAACCAAAACCGGCTTGAGGCACATGAACACTTTGGACTTTGCCTTCAATGGATATACCCATGCATGCTTGGAAAAATCATCAATGAAAGTCATGAAGTAAAGATAATTTCCAAAAGAAGGTGTCTGCATAGGACCACAGATATCACTATGTACAAGATGAAATTTCTAAGTAGCTCAAACTAAACCATCCTTTGAAAATGAGGAGCGTTGTATTTTGCCCAAAGTGCAGCCTTCACAAACATGTTTTCCGGGTGCCTCAAGTTTGGGCAAAGAGGACACCATTTCAGATTTCTGTAGGCGTAGCAAACTAGCAAAATTGAGATAACTAAAGCGTGCATGCCAAAGCTTTGCATGTGAATTTCCCTAGTTTTCTAAAGCGTGCATGCCAAAGCTTTGCATCTGACATAGCCTGAGAATCATGTACTGCACATGCCGAATCATTTAGAGATCTTTCATAGTCTATGAGCTTATATAGCCCACGACATAAAATGCTAGAAGCAATAATCACATCGGCATTTGACAGATCATGAAGTGCACACATGTTATCAACAAATTTCACAACCAAGCCAATCTTGGGTAATGCAAAAACTGATAACAGGTTCTTCTTGATCCCTGGCACAAATAACGCATCTGACAAAGTGAAAGAACTACCATCAGTAGTAGTCAAAATGATCTTACCAACTCCCATAACATGATAAGAGGAGTTGTTGGCACATGTAATAGTATTCCCTCTAGGGGCAAGCTCGAGTGAAGAGAAGAAACTATGCTGCTTGGTAATATGTTTGGTCGCCCCACTATCAAAATACCAAACATCTGAGTCTACTACAGACATGCACTACTGTTGGAACCTTGAAGTTATGAAAGACCCATGAAGCTATGAAGGCTATGGAGTACTTGGAGGCCTCCCTTGAGGCTAAGGATACTTGAAGGCTCAAAGCCTTGTGTGGTGGTCTCCCAAGTTTCTCATTTTTGCCTTTTGTATACAAGTTCTTCATAGGAACTCCCTCTTACTTCCTTTTTTGAGAAAATCCATAAAAACACAACTTTACCTTTCTTTTTTGGTAGAAGGCTTCTTTTTGAATTCTTGGCTTATTTTAGAAATGGAAGCCCGCACGAAGAGCTCTCTCTCTCTCTCAAAAAAAAATTAAAAAAATCTCTTCTTGATTTTCCCACCCACCTTTTAGTTTTAGGATATTTCAAATTAATGAAGCCTTTGGCCACTTGTATTCAACTGATTTCTCCTCCCCTCTTATATAAAGAGGAGCTCATTTTGTAAACAGCAGGTCCCTTGGCCATGGCCTTGGCCTCCATGCTAATGGAAAGAAGGTTCATTTGGCTTCCATATTTCTCTTTGTGTGCTAGGCGTTGATCCATGTGTGTGGGTTTGGCACTTCGGGTTGGCTTGTGTGTGAGCATTGCCCTCCCTTGCTCCTTTTGATGTTGGCCATGGTGCCATTGTTCGTGGACGTGGGTGTGTGTGCGTTGCTTGCACTTCTTGCAACTCCTCTTGGAAGAGCCTTTCACTTCCATGTGAGGCGGTTTGGGTTGGTTACTCCCCATACTTCAACAAAATTTGGCGTCGTTGTCGGGGATGATCGACCTTCAACCGTTGGGTTTTTTCAAGCTTGCCGTGCCTATGCTTGGTGGATGCACCTCACGCTTGGATTGAGTTGTGGATCTGTGTGATCTTTGGTTGGTCAAGGGTACCTCTCGTTTGTCAATTTTTTTGAATAGTTTTATTTCATTTTCTTGTTTGCTACATAACCCCCCCCCCCCCCAACCTCTTCTCTCTCTCACATACACACTATCAAACACACCTTAGACATCACTCTCCATCTCTGTCACCTTTTTTGCAGTAAATGTTTTGGGAAGTGTGGTGGGTAGACCCTCCCTCTTTCCATTTGAAGCAAAAGGAAAAAATAAGTTTTCTATTTTGTGAAGGCATATTTCCACGAATTTCTTTCCTTGACAGCGTTGGATTCTCCATTGGATTCTATTCTCTTAAAGTTTACTCCATGTGGCCTATAGATTCAAGCTAAGCGTGCCTTTTGGTTTCGGAGAGATGGTCCTTGTCTTCCCACTCTCTCTTCTCATTGGTCAATGAGGAATTTTTTATGAATTTTTGTGGGAGAGGCATTGTCTTTACGATTCTTCTCTCTCTTTTATGAGATCCGCGTAGTCATGGTTTGGTAACGTGTAGTTATGTTCCCTCACTATTCTCTCTCTATCATTACTAGATGCGTTGGTTGGTTTGGTGGGAGAAACGACATGTGCACGTTCTCTTCATTCAAATCAAGTTTCAATCCAAGAACCTGTGTTGTTGTATGTTGCACTCCCATCTTTGCATTCATTCTTTCTCCTTTCCTGGAAGTCCGATGTGGCTTCTTCACCATCTCTACGCTTTCCATGTGGCTTCTTCACCATCTTTGCGCTTTCCATACTGAGGGGTTGAGCCATACACAAACTCCTTTTGCCTTCTCTTCTGAAGGTCGGGCTTATGTTCCCACTTCAATCCTTTATTTGGGTTTGGGTGCACGCTTGTGCTTCCGTCGGTGTTCTTCACAGAAAGTCCGGGCTGCTCGAGTTCCACTTTGTTTGGTAGATGATCTGCATTGTTTGCGCCTCAGTCACTGGAATGCACGTTCATTCTTAGTTTGCCCTCATGCAAGACGAAACTATTGATCCGCTGTTTTGACGAGCTCGAGAGCTGGGGATTTGCCCTTTCCATCATCTGTGCAGGACTTGGGCGTGGTTGTGCTCACAGCAGCCCTCGTGGCCCTGCTCCACGTGGTCGAATAGTGCTTCTACCACCCCTTATTTAGCATCTCATCTCTGAGGTAAGGCTTCTCAGCCTCATGGGCTAGGCACCGGATTCAGCCACATGGTGTTGCTCATCGACTCCCTGCTCGAACTCTTGTAAGAGCTTTGCTTTCCTAAATCAGTATTAGTAATGAATGGTGTCAAGAATCTGCATGCTGCACATGAAAACGTAAGCTTCGAAGTTAGTACATGAATCACAATGCCTCATCCTCTATGTCAAAGGGACTCGTTGGGTTTGCGGTCTGTATGGAGCCATTACCACAGTATTTTAAACAGCCAATGAAGTTAGTTCATGCCAACCATGTACTTCTGGCATAACGCTTGAGATGTCTGTTGTCGAATGGAGGTTATGCATGCATTGTAGCTCTAATACAAAAATGTTGGAAGTTTTGCATTAAAATTTGAGATGACTGTCATTTGGTTTTTCTCTTTTTGTTTTCTCTAACAAAGATTAGAATGATGAAACAAAAGGTTTTCAGGTACTCAAAGTTATAATTAACATCCATTTTCGCTACTCATGAAGTCCCCATGCCCACTCCAGAAGCGTAGAATCGGTTGCAAAATGATGTATTGGTTGGTTGCACCTAATGGGCTTGAGATGATTTAGTTCTTCATGCATTTTGTTGTGTTTCTATGTTGAGTGTTTGAAGATCATGCAGATTTGCCCTGCCGCCACAAAACTCACTTTTTGTTGATAAGATTTTCTTTCAAGTTTGCAAAGAAAAAAAAAGCAAGGTTCTTTTGTGTCTTCTCCTCTCTCATCTTATCTACATCACATGACATCAAAATGACTGCATATTATGTGAAGCTAAAGTCATTTAAAGGGAGTTCCTCAAATGGTTTAAATAATAGTTATGCTATGCATTGTACTACCTATGTTTGTGCAGAAACACACACATGGAAGGTGGAAGGGAAGCTACCACAAAGACTGTTTGTGGCTTGTGTGACTGTTCCCAAGAAGGATTGTGTCCACATGCCCCTACCATGAACTATGGAGGGAAAGATAATGCTTTGGATGGTGTGGGGTCTTGATGTCTGCCCCGCGTAAGGATGAATACATCCACCACCCAGTCATAGAAGGCTAACCACACATTGAAGGAAGGTGTTCTTTTCGGAATTTGTCAAAAAAGAGTTATAATTTGTCCATACGTACCAGGTAGAAAGATGAACCTCCTTAAGGGATTTTTTTGGTTCCTCACAGTCCCTACCCAACCGTGGTACATTATAATATTTTTCATGGCTTACTTGATATAGTATCACAATGATGTGTTGCTTATGCCACTCTATCACCGAATCTTTCCCCTCTTGTTCTCGAAAGTTCATTTCAGTTGCCATGTGCTTTGAAATACAACCAATATCTAGGATTTGGTGACTGTTCTTGAAGGGTTATTTTTCTTGTAAGTCCACTACCAAGGCAGACCACACTATGAGGGAGGGACTACGCAAGGGATTCACTATGGTAGGATCAATTTTGGGCATCTTTACAATGAAATCTATTTTGTGTGGGTTGCCGCTTTCATGAGTTTTCAGGTTTTCAGGAAGGTTTGCTTGATATACAAAAGTTCAAGTGGCTCAAGATTTGTGCATTATATGGTTGCAAGTTTGATATAGTTAGTCAAGCTCTATGATTTCAGATATGTACTAAGAACATCCTTATGAAGGTAACATATTTGCATGTGGTCCATTGTTGTAGCTAGTAAGATGTTTTATGCCTTTTGGGAGCGCAAAGCTATTGTTCCTCATTCCCATTGATGCCAGTGCCTATTCATTCTCGAACTATGCTTGTGTGACCTAGGTGTTATGGGATGCAGATCTAGCTCTTATTGAATATGGTTGGTAAGCTACAATAGGAAGAGGGACACAGAGATCACATGCATTCATAGTCTTTTGGATATGAAGATGCATTTTTGAATCATGTTCATGCGTATTTTGAAGATTTCACTGTGGTGATGAATGCTCATATGCTTGAGAAACCCATGCATTTCATGGATTGTGATTTGTACTTCTCAAAAGATTGATGCTACAAACTATGTGGATTTTGGGCGGCTCTTTGCATAAGGTACTTGCTATTTTAGGTTGACTTCATATGTTATTTGGTGGTTGTAAATACCTTGTACGGATTATTTCCACACATCATACCTTTAATTTTAGAATATGGTAGTCATGCTCTATTTTGCTTGTTGCTTTGGTTATGGTTCACCTCAACCTTGGAGGTCAAAATCCCAATTTCAGGTGTTGTATTGATTGTTCATGTGTTGTATCTTGGCGGGGTGTTTGATTCCAGATTTGCTACACTTTGAAGGAGGGACTACCTGTGAAGTTGGCTCATGTATAACCCTTCCTATCCTCAAAAATGTTGAAGTCTGTTTTTTGGCAAGGGAATTGACATGGAAGTCCTTGTTATCACCGCTCACTTGATTGTTTATTTGCTTTTAGTGTCCATTCTCATGTAATAGTAATGCCTAACAACGGTTTCTTGATAAGCATTAGTGTAGCAACTGGTTGAAGATGATCTAAATGCTCACTTGCTTGGTGTTCCATTGGTTATAGCATAAAAAAAAAAAACTTGCATGTAATAGCTCACACAGGTATTCTCTCTTACAAGATAAGGCCTTTGCAATCATAGTGCAACATATATCAGGCTCTGATTCCTTGAGGACCTTTGGGGGTATGATTTCTTGGGAACTTTGGATTGTTTTATGGATTGTTATGATCATTCTTGATATTTTTAGGTTGAATTGCAATCATGCTTTCTCCTATGATCTAGTTTTGCAAATGTGAAACATGGAAGTATGTTTTGGTTAAGGTTTTGTTACGGCAACCTTGGGAAACACTGCTCAAAACTCCACACCACTACAAGAAAATCTGGGATATGATCTTCATTTGCAACAATGTTGATTTTGTGATTGCCTGTTGTTGGATTGTGTCCAATATCTAACATATATACTAAAGATGAATGACACACCGATGGAGGGAAGATATTAATGGATTAATTTTTGAGGAGCAATGTCTTGTAGGACTTGATGCTCTTTGAAGTAGAAAACTAAAGTCTAAGGGAACACTTGATTTCTGACTGCATTTTTTCAATCAAATATAGTCTACTTGCTTTCATGTGTTAATTTCAAGTTTTGGAGCTCCTTGTGAAGATGTTCCAAGTCTGACAACGGACTTCTCAGTGGGATGTATGTAGGGTTGACTGCCCTCCAAGGGAATTGCCTCACTTAACACTAAAGACCTAGAGACCTGAAGACTTGACAAATTGTAGACTTGAAGACTCAAATGACCTCGATCAACTATGTATGGTCCTTTTTTTCTCAGCTTTGTCGAGGACGACAAAGACTAGGTGGGGGAGGGTGTTGGAACCTTGAAGTTATGAAAGACCCATGAAGCTATGAAGGCTATGGAGTACTTGGAGGCCTCCCTTGAGGCTAAGGATACTTGAAGGCTCAAAGCCTTGTGTAGTGGTCTCCCAAGTTTCCCATTTTTCCCTTTTGTATACAAGTTCTTCAAAGGAACTCCCTCTTACTTTTTTTTTTGAGAAAACCCATAAAAACACAACTTTACCTTTCTTTTTTGGTAGAAGGCTTCTTTTTCAATTCTTGGCTTATTTTAGAAATGGAAGCCCTTTTGGATATGCACGAAGAGCTCTCTCTCTCTCTCTCAAGATTCTCTTCTTGATTTTCCCACCCACCTTTTATTTTCAGGATATTTCAAATTAATGAAGCCTTTGGCCACTTGTATTCAACGGATTCCTCCTCCCTTCTTATATAAAGAGGAGCTTATTTTGTAAAAAGCAGGTCCCTCGGCCATGGCCTTGGCCTCCATGCTAATGGAAAGAAGGTTCATTTGGCTTCCATATTTCTCTTTTTGTGCTAGGCATTGATCCATGTGTGTGGGTTTGGCACTTGGGGTTGGCTTGTGTGTGAGCATTGCCCTCCCTTGCTCCTTTTGACGTTGGGCATGGTGCCATTGTTCGTGGACGTGGGTGTGTGTGTGTTGCTTGCACTTCTTGCAACTCCTCTTGGAAGAGCCTTTCACTTCCATGTGAGGCGGTTTGGGTTGGTTACTCCCCATACTTCAACAACTGCTCATGAGAAGATGGTAGTAAACGCCCATTCTTCTTTCTGCACAAGATTAGCAGACTCTATTTTTGGTGTAGAGGCCTCTGCAACAACCATTCCAGAATCTTTTTTTTGCCTCTTTAGCACCCAATTTTGAATAGTTCTTTATTATATGATCATTCCCTTTACAGTACTTGCAAAACAATTTCTGCTTTTCGGATTTCTTCTCATCTTTATCTTGGTTCTTTGAATGTGCAGCATTTGTAGATTTTTGCTTACTAGTAGAAGAGCTCAATTTTCCTTTGCCCTTTTGACTAGCCAAGAAAGCTTGATCTGCAACATGCATAATAGACCTATTTTGCTTGGAGTGATCCTCTTGCAACAGAATAGAGACTAACTCCTCAAATGACAAGGCATTTGGATTGCCTTTCATAATAAACCGCAGAGTAGAAGCAAAACTCTGGTGTGAATCAGGAAGACCATTCAGAACGGTCTGTGCAAGTGAGCTATCTAGTATAACCTCATCAACAGAAATCAACTATTCCTTCAAGTATGTGATCTTTGTTAGAAAATTGTCCATGGAATCACCTTCATTCATGTGATCACTCTCCAACTGTTTTCAGAGGTAAGCAACACGAGCCTCATTTCTATTTTGGTACAATGTGGTAAGAGTATCGCAAGCATCCTTAGCTATTTTGCAAGAGCATATGTGAGGAATGATGGCACGTTTGACAGACAAAGCTATCAATGCATGTGCCTAGGCATCTCTGCCATCCCAACAAATCTGCTCTGTAGTAGGTGCAACAGAAACCGCAGCATGAATAGAGATATGCAGAATATCATCATCTTCAACACCTTCTGCATTAGCTTCAGTACCTACAGTTGTAATAGTTACAGGTGTGATAGGACGTTTTCAACACCCTACACAATGTTCCATAGTCCTTTTGCAACCAATACATGTTGCATCATAAAAGCCCACAATGGGTAGTTGGTACCATCCAACTTATTCTCAACAGCCAACATACGGAATACATCACTCCTTTCAACCATGGCCAGTGACTAAAATACCTTGATGCAAAAAATTGATTGTATCTCAAAAAGTTTAGCGGAACTGCCCAGACGAGTTTTGCTAAACCTGTAGTAGACTTTGAGATGCTTATATTGGCAAACCAAAACAGGTATATACCTTTGGCACAAAAAAGACAAAATAGCGTGCATAAGCACTACAATAGTGGGTTCAGAGGCCGAAATGAGCTCAGATCGCGATTTCGACATGACACAGTGAAGCAGTTTTGATCTCGAAAACATGTTGAGTATGCTAACCAAAATTCGTGTGATTATGGGACTACAACTAGAGGAGTGTCGACGACATCCTAGATGAAGCAGCGACCTTCTGTGATACCAATTGTTAGAGTTAGGCGTTTGCGGAAGCATGCGAACAACACAAGGAAGAAGAAGAATCTTGGAGCACAACACACAATATTGAATGTATTACTAGAGAATGTACAAAGATAAGTAGCCCATTACGGAAATAGTCATATATACAAGCCTGGGGAAAAAAACCTCCTAAAGAGGGAAAAAGTGCCTCGTAGGTCCTACTGTGTTCACACACATCACTATCTAAATATATCAACAGTCATGGCCATCCTCTAGCTTCATTTGTGCATTTTTAGGCTTGCATTGGGCATGTATGCTCTAGGTCTAAGCTATCCCCTAGCTAAGCTAGCCCCCTACTATCTAGAATTTTCTCTTAAGCGAAATTTTTGTTCATCTATATCTCATTGTGTAGGTGCTGGTTTCATCAGCAAGATAAATCATTTATTCCTATTCTTTTAAGATTTATTTTGAGTATAATATTGATCTCAAGTGCTCCTTCTCCTTGTGTAGATTGAGCTTGAAAGCTCACTAGTCTATCTCTATATATTTCCAAGTGTATGTGTGTAATGAGTACACGTAGGTACAAATTGTTGAGATATCAAGCTCAACATGTGATGATCTGGGATGACACATATCAATTTTTCATTTCTCTCACATGTATAGTGGTCACATAGGTATATGTTAGGGACACTTTAGTGAGCTTTACTAAATTTATCTACCGAGAGTGATCACACATCTTTTTCTTGCTAGCTCACTCATTTGCAAACATTGGTTGGTTCCTTATGTAATATTCCTTATATATTACACTAGTTGTATTCTTGTTTTAGGTCATTCTTGTATATTCTTTTTATGTAATAGAAGAATAAGAAGAATTCTTCCTTGCCTCACTCTGTGTGTGCTCTGCTTGAGCATGAGTGTGTGAGTGAGCTCTCTTCCTTATCTCCTTTCTCTTGACATGATATTAGAGCAGTGTGGCTATAGAGAGCTTGTGGAGAAGGTTGACAGTGAAGAGTACATGAGAAGGCATGGAGAATGCACACTTCACAAACAACCTCAAATTTCTATGAAATTTTGTATGAAGGTAGAAGCCATTAAGATATTTTCAAGAACTAATAGGGTCACTCGTTTTTCTTAGATTTCTGTTTTTGAGCCATCTCAACCTCCATTTTGAGCCCACAAAAAAACCACTCTACTTTGCAAAAAACTAACTTGCATTCTCTTTGACAACACAAAAGTATTCCATATCCAAAATTTCAAGCAATTTCATGTATTGTTGATACACAAAAACTATGTTTTTCTTAGATGGAATTATCACGTCATAGTGTGGCATTGTTCAAGCAAACACATTATTTGTAGTGTTTTTCTAGTGTTATGAGTCACTGCAGAAATGGAAAATGATGATGGAATGAGTCAACTTATGAGCGATAAGTTGGACAAGAATAGCTTGCATGCTTGGAGATTCAAAAGTATAAATTTCTTGATGGGAAAAGGATACTTGAAGTACATCAAAGGAGAGAATGAAAATTCTTCACAATTACTAGAGAGGAATCAAACTACAAACTAGTAAAGAGCATATGAAGAATGGAATCAAGGAGCATGGAAGGTAATGTATTGGCTATCTATTAACATACAAGATAGCATGATTGGGCACATAAAAGATCCCAAGACTTTGAAAGAGACTTGGAATAGTTTGGCCACATTGTATGAGACCAATACAAAGGCACAAAAATTACAAATTAAGAATGAGCTGCATACGCTAGAGAAAAAGAGCATGTCTTTAAGTGATTATACCCTGAAAATTAAAAGCATATGTGAGTTGTTTGCATCTTTTGGTGTGAATGTAGATTTCTCTTGACACAAACTACCTATTTTGGATTGTTACTAGTGTGTCTTGTGCAACAAGGATGACATAGCTCACATTATCAAAATTTAGTGATTTATGGATTGTTAAAAATCTTAAAGGGTCTAGTTTTACTATGCAAGATTTCATAGGATCGGTCTTTTATTTCAAAAAGCAAACCAATTTTTGGTGGAATGTGGTAGTGAATAGTTTGGTCCTAGGAATGACCCATCAATCTTTTATTGCAACTAAGAGTGGATATACTCCATAAGTGGTATCACTGCTCAAAATTGAGCATTGAGGACATCAAGAGGAGGCCTTGAAGTTGCTTCAGATCTAAGGGTTGAAGCCAAGACTGAAGCACTTGAAGCAAGGAGGAGCTTCTATCATCACCAAAGGTTCAATATAATTGGAGGCTCATGTGGGAAGGTAAATATCATTCTTTCTCACATCTATCACAATCCAAGGAGTGATTAGGAGGCACTATATAGTCTCATACACAATGGGAGACTATAACACTTAGATTGAGAAGCTTGAAAAAAGTAATTACAAACCTCAAAAGTTTAGAATCTCTAATTTCCTCATGGAAAAGGGTCTTTGGGGTTGGTTAGTGGCACTAAGATGCACCCGTACATAGATCCATCCACATACACCTACTTAACCCTAAAGGAGTGCCACTAGAGAGTGGGAAGAAAGGGATAGGATAGTGATCTTCATACTTTCACAACACATAAGAAACTCCATGATATATCATATCCAAGACTAGATACCATCTACGAAGATTTCTGAGTGTTTAGAAAGGCAATATTCTAGCTCTACAAAGGCTAGGAAAGTTTAGCTCAAGAATGAACTCAAAAATCTTAGGAAGACATAAAATTAGAGCATTAGTGACATAATTATCAAAGTAAAAGAGATTTTGGATGCACTTGGTTCAATAAGATGCATCATAGAAGACTTGGTTTCCCACACACTTCATGGGCTTAAGGAAGATGATAAATGGAAGGCATTCACAACCTCTGTGTATGTAAGGGATTCATTCCCTAGTTTTGAGCAACTTACATCTCTTATGGTGATTGAGCAACAAGGCAATGTTGATCACCTATGGAGACAAGAAGATTGGAGACTTGGATTTGTGGCACAAACAGTGCAGTCACATCAACATTCAAAGGTTGAAAGGCATGAAGAAGAGGCAATTGGTAAGAGGGTTGCCACATTTTTCATTACACATGTTGCATAAGATTTGTGAAGCTTTTCAACTAGGCAACCCTTCAAGAAGAGTGGATATGTAGCACATGGTGTATTAGAACTTATGCACACACATGTGTGGGCACCAACCACAGAGCCCCCTCTTGCAGGTAACAAGTACTTTGTAACCTTCATTCATGAATACTCAAGAAAACTATGGTTGTATTTTAATGTCAAATGGAGGGGGGGTTCCCTCCCTCCTTTTCCGATTTCTCATCTTGTATTTCCCATGAGAAATCTTGAGAGTATTGGTTTATAAAGGAAGGTATGCCATTTTCCATAGATTTTGGAACATAAGCTCCTTCTGAAGGTAAGCATTTTCTCCTATTCGACTATCTTGAACCTCTTGTGTTGATAAATTTTATATTTTAGCCACCAATTGCTCTAATCTCTCGAATATTCCTTCAAATATAGTTTGGGTTTCAATGATTTTGTCTGATTGAAAAGTGAACTTGCTTCAAACATAGCTTGAGCTAATTTGACCACCTTTGCACATAGCTTAGTGCTTTCAATCTCTAAGTCCACACTAGGATAGCATTTATCCAACTCAAATACATTATGGACCCTCTTGGATTTGATCCTCGTAAGCTTTGAACATCATGTCCAAACCTTCTAGAGTAGGATGCACTAAGACCCATCGTGCTCGAGGTTGAAGCGAACATGTGGTGGGGTGTGATGTTGCACATTGAATGGTGTGTTTGCTTATGAGTAGGTTTGAGATGAGTGTTTTCCTAATCTTGTTTTTGTTTCCTTAAGGATTTCTTCAAACTCTTTTAATTTTCGAGCCCATTGTCTTTTCATCCTTTCATGACTATCTTTTCAATTCCTAGTTCTCTTCTTGCTAGTGCCTTTTGATTCACTAACCTCATACTTTGTTTTCATGTTCTATGTCCTAAGTCTTTTGGACATTTTGTGCTCTATTGACCACCTACATGGGGGAAACTTTAGCCATACTTCCACTAGGTTCTACCACTTAGCCAATTACATTCGTTGGGGAAATTTTTTGAACATTGATTGGATTCTGAGGACAATCTCAAAGTGGATAGTCATTTCCACAATTAGGACAAAAACCTTAAATCACTATAGACTGAGGTTCCTTCAAGAATAATATGATCTCCTTAATATCTATAACATGATCCTTTAGGTTTTGAAGGCCTAAAGTATACCTATTGATGTTTGGGGTTGGGATTCATGTACATAAGTTAAGTGTAATCTGACTCCCAACTCGGTTCTATCAATGAAATATTGTATTGATATATTTTGTTATGTTTTAGGGATTCACTATAATAGGTTAGTGGGATATCTCCATGTGCATAGTCAAATCTTTGAGCATTAGGATCATTTTTTGAGATTAATGGAGATACCAACACTAATACCTTGTTTAGGTTATCTTCTTCTTGTCGCATACTTGACTGATATTACATTGGGAGGGGGTGGCAATTGCTATCCTAGCACTAGTTGTGGTCTAGGTTGTGTCGGATACTATGGTTGGTAATTTATTTGTGGCCTATACTAAGGTTGTTGTTGGTACCGATTCTGATACCAACCTGGCTATTGGTAGTTCTATCTAACTGCCTATTTGTTGTAGGGGCAATCTTGAGCCACATGGTTCATGTATTTCTTCTCTATCATGCAATACTAGACATGAGTTGGCCATGTGATCGTCTCCACAAGTATAGCAAAGCTTTGAGCTTATCTATTTTGAACTCCTAACTTTCGGGCTATTTGCTCTACCAATTCATCTATTGACATTGTGGGTTTAGATGTAACACTAGTTGAACATTTTGAATCCCTGTAGAGCTTAGAGAGTTCGAGTTTAGCTCCTGGATTTTCCTCGATAAAAATACATATCCTTAAGAATTTCTCTAAGGTATGTGGCTCCTTCAAGTAGACATATGAATTTAGCTTGCCACTTAGTAGACCATCTAAGAACAAGGAAACTTGTTTAGCTTGAATAGGTTACTCTAGGATAGGGCACCTTTTAATGTGTGGCCTAAACCTACATCTTGTTAACCCGACTTTTTCTTGGGGTGTCTATTTGAAGCTATGGATCAAAGATGAGGTGTTGTGTCACATCCCACTCTTGGAGAACTCTATAATGAAAACAACTATGTGGTTTTTCTAAATTGACCTTGTTGCAAGGGTTGAAACCATGTAAGGGCTGTATTCTTGAAGGTTATTCCAAAAGCCTCATATTGAGTGAAAAAATCCTCCAGTAGTTCCACTCTCAATAGCTACTTAAATTGGCTATGTGATCATATGGATCTCCCATGCCATAAAAGTATTTTTCCATGATTATCACCACTTGAGAGGGTCTCAAGGTTCTAGGATGCTCTCTTGGTCTAGGTAGAGGAAAGTCCTCCATACCTCTCTGATTCATATGCCCTATGGCTCTTTCTCATTTAGTTCTATCTATGTCTAGTCCTGGTTTCTCTCTTCCTATAGTTTTTACACAACTAACTTTGGGTCATTCGTTAGATCTCTCTTTATGCATTCCTAGGACATGTGAGGATTCTGCTCTAGTCCAACTATGAGGGGTAGTAGGCTTTTGTGAGGGGAAAATCTTTTCATCTTTCCAAGTGTGCACATGTCTACTATGCTCTGAAAGAACATACATTATCTTTGAGGTGTTGGACAAATATATGATGTTGCCTAGAATGTGATGATCCTTGAACTCATAGATGATGATCCCATCTATCTCACTAGGTTCCTCTAGTTTGAACCTCCAAAAGGCTTCCTCAGTCTCTTGGTTAATGACTAGTTCTATGATTATATTGTCTTGAGGGATCCGACTACTTTTTATGATCCTAGTGAAGATTGATTTGCCTATTGGGGTTCTAGGTGTTGGTGCTTCATTTTCATTCTTAGGATCTCCTATTTTGGACTCAATTATGAACATTCCAAAGTCATATCATCTACCTGTTAAGTAGGTTACCACATACATGGTTCCATGCTTATCTATGTATGAACCTCTTTGAATTTAAATGTAGAGTGATCAATTCCAAAGGGATCCTCTTGATTTCTAAGCTAGATCAATGATCTTCTTAAACCATCCTCATAGATCCAAGCATCTAAGCAGTTGGTTCAAATGTATTCAAGCTGAGTATTGAAGGATCCTTCTGGGTTTTCTAAGTATGCCAATCTTGAACTACGTGCAAGTCTTTCCATGGTAAATGACATCTTTGAACTGTTGGTTTCTAAGCTCATTGCATAGGGGTAATCTCTCAATTGTTGAACCCAAGATTTAGCAATAATATGAAACTAACTTTAGATGATTTGAGGCTTTGTTGGTCAGCCTTTTCTATGTGTTTACCTGATCTAAGGTTCAAAAATTTGGTCACTTAACCCTTCCACTTTTGTTAAATTACACACACATTGCAAGGTTCTTTCATGTATCAATCACCTGTCTTTTTTAATTTTCCTTTATGTGGGTCTTGTCTTTAACATTGCAACATCATGAGTAACTTTAGTTTGTTGGTTTTTTCTCATCTGATCGCTTGCTTTTTTTCATTCCGTTAGGGTTATCATATTTATACTCTACTTATCAATCTTGGCTTGGGTTAGTCAGGATATCTTGAGCTTAATCCATTCCTATCATCACCCTAATCAATAACGTTTCACTTATGCATGCCTATCCTAACCTAGAATTCACTGAGAGGGTTGAGTAATTTTCCAACCTCAAGTCACATGCTCTCTACTTTCCTCTTGTGCTCAAGAAGCTCATCCAAGCAAGGTTTAACAATCACACCTTGTATTGCCTCTGGGCACACTCAGTTTTCTTCAAGAGCCTTGAGAAAATCACAAAATAAGCCTCAAAATTTATCCAAGAATTAATTGCAAACAAAAATTCCCTATTTGGCTGTTTGTCACAATAGACAACATCTATTGTGAAATCTATTTGTCATAATAGATGGGTGTTTATTGCGATAGAAGATGTGCTTGGTGTGATAGATGGGCTCTATCGTTTGGCATAAAGAGCATCTCTCATGACATAAGGGCTATATCATCTGTCATGAAGAGCATTTGTCATAATAAATAGTATGTGCATCGTGATAGATGGCTTTTGTCATCTATCATGGAATGTGCCTATCATGGTAGAATATTTATCTATCATGATAGACCATGTCTATCATCTATCATGAAGCCTCTCCAAGGCAATAGATGGCCTGTCTATCATGGTAGACAGCCTTTATCACAGATTTTTTCTATCCTCTATTGTGCTAGACTGTGTCTACCATGATAGACAAAAAGACCACAAACTTTTATGATGCATCTAGTCCTTTGTGGAGGGGTTAGGGATGTGTTTTGGTAGTGCATCTGGTAGTAGCCACAGGCATCGACGCAGAGGCAGCATGTAAAGATGGGAATGCAGTAAGTTGTGGGGGGGCTAGACATGTCATTTTTCAAGAAATATGCTTTATGATATTTTATTCAAAACTTCAGCCACTCATTTTCATCAATCTTGTAACATATGTACCATAGAACACTCAATTTTGTATCAAGCAGCTCCACTTTGTGCAAGCCAAGGAGTCCTTGAGCTTGAAAAGCCTAGGTAGAATGGTCATAACCATTTTGGTTATTTTTAGACTTCATTTGGACCTCCAAATGACTCTAAGAACCTTATTTTCAACTATGTCGGACATTAGGTTTGAAACCAATGAAAAGTAGACTAGAAAATATAAAAGGAGCTAGAGAGCTCATTTTTTAGGTTAGCTTGTTAGATATTGTAGTCTATTTGAGAGCTTGTAAGAGTGCTCTTGAGTAATAGAGTTTACCTTCTACCTTCCATTGCTTGTCGCTTGTCTCTACCATGTGTCTATGTGTGTTAGTGTGTGTGTGGGTGTGTGTGCATTTTCATGCTTCTCACCTTCACCATCACTCACCTCACTTGTTCATGATCTTCATATTAACCTATCTCTTCCATGGATTGATAATTAAGAAGGGGGAGCTTCTTGACGTGATGCTTATCTTTGTCTAGAACAACACAAATTTGGTGTGATTGTCGTGGACGAGCTTTGAGATGAACATGTGATGGTAAGAGTATAGTGAGAATTGGTGTTGAAAGGTAATTAATTTCCGTTTTGTGGTTTTTTTTGCATTGTTTTTAGTGTTTTTCACCTTTCCTAAACTCCTCCTTCACCCTTGTATCATCTTCTCGTATCCCAAAAAAAAATAAAAAAATTCACCATATCCATCTACTCACCCTATTTTCCTCATTTGCCAATCTGTGTGAGAGCGAGAGAGCTCTTGAGCAAGAGTGTGTGTTTGTGCTTTTGAGTTTTTTATGTTGGAAAGTGCTCCAATACATCAGGACAACTATGAAAAAGGTAAAGATCTTCACTTTCTGTCATTTCTACCATAGGTCTCAGACCATCGCGATGCTCTGAGAACTTAGCCTTTTTGTGATTCCATCATTGGCATGGCATAGAGTGCACTTGTAGAGAGAAGAATCCATAGGTGCATTTCGAAAATTTGCATTTTGGTGAACCATCACAATTGGCTCTTGCCATTGCGACGAGACCGAACCATCACGATGGGCTCATGCCATCGTGATGATTCAGGTATACCATCACAATGATCACACCCACTCTACACCATTGTGATTGGCTCACACCATCGTGATGCCTTGAGATCATCATGTCTTTGGACCATCACGATGACTCTCTTGACCCTTGACCATCACAATTGCCTCATGCCATCACAATGACTCGTTAGACTTAGGCCATCAAATTGTGTGCACTCCACATCATCACGACAACATGCATATTGTTGACCATCGTGATGACACACCTAGTTCAGACCATCACAGCGATGTGCTTTGTGTGAACCATCATGACTACCTCCAGACCATCACGATTGTGTCGTACCATCACATCGGGCTGAGACCATTGCAACGGTTCATCACCATTGCGATCCTCGCAAACCATCATGACGATCTGAGTGAAATGAAAAAAAAAATAGGGTTTGAATTTTGGGCAATTTTGAGGCCAATTTTGAGTGATTTTTAGTAATTGGTTCATCTTTTAGGCTCCTTAACTTATGTTTGAAGAGACCCCGTTTGCATGTTTTAACCCCCAAAGATCCTAAAATGTCATAATGTTTTCATACAAAACCTATTTTTTGGGCTCTAGAGCTCATTGGAAATCTTGTTTTGAATCGTAGATGGCCTCAGCTATTTTTCTTAAGAATAATGTGTTGATATTTGGATAGGATAAATTGAAGTTGACCCTTTTGTGGGATAAGGAAACCAAGGGGGCACTTGAGGATTTCACAAAGAGAAAAAGGACCCTTAAAAGTGTATACATCAAAGTGCTTGTCCATTAAAGTTAAAGATTGGTCTAAACTTTGGATGTTTACAGGCCTATTAAGAGTCATCCAAGGGCATCCAAATCAAGGCCAAGGGTAAAGCTAAGCAAGGCTTGGGAAGCACATCTTCTTGGGCACAAGAGCAATCAACGAATCAGACTTGAGGTTGGAAGAACTCTCAACCCCCTCAGTCAATTGCTAGCTAAGGCTAAGTGTGAGTAGAATTGATGATTGAATAAGGAGTATGAGAACTTAAACATGCAATGAAAAGATGATTGCCGATGTATAGATTGAGAGAAGACAGAAGTTCAAATGGAGTAAAAACGAAACAAGTGACTGAGAACAAAGAAGTAGTGGTGACGAACGCATATTGAGTGATCGAAGGAGATACATTCATGACATTATATCAAGAAAGCACATAGGTAAGGTAGATCAACGAGGTCTTAGGTCATCAGAAGCAAGTGTGAGAACCACATCACACTCTTGGGCTCAACAACTAAATAGTTATCCATACAATTTGAGCTTGGTGACAAGTGTGTCTAAAATGTCTTATGGCATGGAGAGACCAGAAGGAGGGTTAAGTGTAGCTTATTTAGAAAGACCCAAAGGACCCTACAAGACCTAGTTAGAATATGTTTTAATCAATCACATAGGTGCTCGCATCTATGAGGATGGTTTGATAAGGTCGATTGTTCAGTTGCACAACCCTGACCAACCCATTGGATTGGAACATCCAATGGTTAAGTTTGAGAGAGATGCCCGTGTAGAGAAGGAAGGAACAATGTATATCATAACTAATTAGCCTAACCACACTAATGAGTTTGGTGTAGTCATTCCCTAGTTGGAAGCAGAGCCCAAGGACAAGAACCATTAGGAGACGAACCTAGGACACCTAGAGGGAAATCGATATTGACAAGTTTGCTAAATGTTAGTCGGCCACCAAATTGGGACAGGTATAACGGAAATCTTTGTAAAACACGCACGAAAGGCTGTTACGCGCATATTTGTAATTTCTATATAAAGCAATGAAAAGGAAGGTGCAAGGGGGGGCAGTTTTCGGATCAATTCTGAGTAACGCCAGACTGTTCGTTTGGTTGAGTGTCTGAGTGTTGTAGTGTGTCTTGTCTAAGCTCTGCGTACTCTGTTGTACTCTGTGTTGTCACCTGTCAATCTCGGTTACACTGTGAATCTAGTTCCATTCAGTAAGTCGCTGGATCGTTGTCTGAAAGAGTTACTGTGGATCATTGTGACGAATTGTTCTGTTAAGATGTACGACGAAGTGCTCCTCTCCTTGTTGAACTGCTAAGTACTGATAAGTCTGTGTGAATGTAGTAATCTTTCCCTAAGAATGTTGTGCAGAAGTAGTGATGTTCTCGATCTGCACTTGTACAGTGAGAATTACTTATAGTTAAGGGTAATTCCAGTGTGTGTTAGTCTTCAGAACTGTAGGTTGAAATCGTAGGTACCTTCTGTGATCCGGTTGCTTGACTGTGAGCGCTGTCTTGGTGAAGGTTGGACTACTGTACTGTTACAGTAGCATATTAGTCTAAAGTAATTCGGTGCCAAGGTACAGATACGTCTAGTACAGTCTAGTTGTTACTAGTAGCTGAGCTAAGACTACGATGACACTGTCTAAGGACAGTAGATTCAGATAGAACTATCAATAGCAATTTATTGCTGCAACTGAATCAATTATTTTGGGAACTAAGTACAGGGCCTCTGTCTAACAGACCCCTACCACCCCCAAGAACCCACGATTCGTTTGACACGTGTTGACAGTTAGAACAACGCATTAATTCAACACGGGCCTTAACATTGGCCGTTTTGTCCGCAGTTAATACTTGGCGCCGTCTGTGGGAAGGTGGCATCAAGATCGTCATTCGTCTGTCGAAATCGAACATCAAGATTACCGTTCGTTTGTCGAAAGTAGCAACAGAATCAGATTGTTGCGAACTTGTTGGGGAAACGTGATTATAAAATTTTAATCGATAGTGATACTACGCGATTTGTACAAAAGATGATACATGCCGGTTACTCGATCCGGTGAAACGTATGCCAAGAACTGTCAGTCTGGAGTACTTAATTTACTAAAGACAACTCCGGGAGGAAGAAGTACAACTAGGTCCAAACCAGTTGACAAGAAAGTAAAGAACGTTAGCAGTGATTCCGGTCATATTTCGGTGGAACGCACTGCATCTCTGATAGATTCCGGTACTATTTCGGCATAGTCTGTCGAAAATATAGTAACTCCAGAATCCACCAGAACGAAGCCTGAAGTTAACTAACAACATTGAGTAAAGATTCAATTTGTTGACGAATAGGAACACCTTAGCCAAAGAAACCAGTGAAGAAGAAGGAATACTTTGTTTTGGTGAAAAATCGACACCCTCCGGTGACATTTCGGTACAAGTCACTGAAAATTTACGGTTTTTCGACGACGGTTTACCATTTCTTGGTGAATCTACAGCCCAGTCACCGCTATTAGGAGTAAGCCTTCCTACATTTGACATCAAGAAGGAAGGTAGCCTGTTCGAAACCGAGATTTGAAGCATACTGAACAAGATTATCGAACCGGAAAGTGCACAGTCTGACGATACAGATTCCCACAGTTCAGATATTCAGCCCCGAGATACAGAAGATAGTCACAATACACTCGCCATGAATGGGCAACAACAACAATAGCAACAACAACAACAAGTATGCTCACCAAGGCCGACTCTGACAGGAGTAACGTACACCAAATTTGGTGGATTCCCAGGAGATGACCCGGATGCTCATGTACGCACATTCGAGATAAGCTACGTAGTTCTCAACCATCCACCTGATCCGGCGTATAAGGCTATTGTCTTTCAATCGACATTGGTCAACGAAGCAGCTAGATGGCTTATAGAATATGATATTAACCATTTCGGCACCTATGAAGCAGTGAGAAATGCATTTCTGCAAAGATTTAGGCTAAAGAAGAATCCAGCCGAAATTTTTGATTACCTACAAAACAATAGACAGAAGATAAATCAAACTGTACAGGAGTACGCTACTCTATTCAGGATGCATCTAAGGCAGTTACCACCAGCACATGCCAACCTACCGGACGACGTTATTACTCAGTGGTTTATTAATGGATTGACCCCGCAACTTAAACAGATTATGATTATACGCTGTGTAGGAGCTATGACGCTAGATGCAGTAATTGCAATGGCTCTGCAGCTGGAAAACAAGGTTGGAGGATTTACAGAAGATCTGGAGTGGCTAAAAGCAAATAGAAATACCACCGAAGACCCGACCAGACAGATGTACTGCACTACCTGCAAGAACTCAGGCCATACTAGTGCCACTTGTGCACTTAATCAGTTGTTTTGTGCTATCTGCAACACTACCGGACACACCACCAAAAACTGCGCATATAATGCCAAAGTGCAAGGAACAGCGACTGTCAATGCAATTATACAGGAACCAGGGCAGCCAGCCAATCACTATGTGCCTCCGCAAATGAGAAACAACCAGCAACAAGGATATCGAAATTACAGAGGATAGAGAAATAACAACTATAATGCAAACCGCTGGCAGACCGGACCTGAATGGATCTCTCCCATTGTTATTGTCCCCAAAAAGAACAAGCAGTTACGAATATGTGTAGATTGCCAGAAACTGAATGCAGCAACAGTGCCTGATCCATTTCCGCTCCCTTTTCTTGACACAATGCTTGATAAAGCAGCAGGACATGAAATGTATTCATTTTTAGATGGGTACAGTGGATATAATCAAGTTAGAATGGCTGAACAGGATATACCGAAGACCGCCTTCATTACCAACTGGGGTGTTTTCGCATGTATTGTTATGTTGTTTGGATTAAGAAATGCCCCAAGTACATTCCAAAGGTGCATGCAGGAAATATTTTCTCCTTACCTTACTTCTTTTATGCAAGTATATCTTGACGATTTTTCAATTTTCGGTATGATGATAGCACACCTGTTCCATTTACGGTGTTGCTTTGAAAAATGCAGAGAATACAGACTCTGTTTGAACCCAAACAAATCAGTGTTTGCGGTTTCATGTGGCAAGTTACTCGGTCATATTGTATCTGCACAGGGCATACAGGTGGATCTAGATAAAATTTCAGCTGTGTTAAAAGCTCCAGTGCCCACTACACCGAAGGAAGTAATGCGCTTCATGGGCCAAGTAAGATGGCATGGACGACACCTACGATGGCTTGCTCACTTGGCAATACCTCTAAACAGATTAATCACCAAGACTCCTCGATAGTTTGAGTGGACTCAGGAATGTCAGATAGCATTTGATCGCTTAAAGTGTTTATTAACACAAGTTCCCATCTTACAGCCTCCTGACTGGGATTGGCCATTTCATGTATTTGTTGATGCTTCAGATATAGCAATAGGGAGCGTTTTAATGCAGCAAATTGATAAGTGGTTCAGACCAGTGTATTATGCAAGTCAAAGATTAGCCCCTGCTGAAAAGAATTACTCGGTAACAGAAAGAGAATGTCTAGGTTTAGTATATTCTGTCAAAAAATTCAGACATTATTTGATGGGCCGTAAATTTACTTTTCATGTAGATCATGCTGCACTTGTCTATTTAGTTTGGCAACAGCATCTAGGTGGTCGATTTTTTTACAGGATTTTGACTACGAAGTCATTCATCGGCCAAGCAGTTCACATGCCTTAGCAGATTTCCTCTCCCGCTTAGATTCCGGTGAAGCTCCGGTAGGCATAGATGACACAACTTCGACGATTTATGTCTCTGAACCAACGAATGATGAAAGTACAGACCCACCTATGCCATCTACATAAGATCCTGACCTTTCTCACTAATGGATGCCTTCCATCTTAGACTTCTACGACATTTAGCCGTCGATTTCGGTTGATTGCTGGAGAATTATACTATGTGGATCATACTGGAATTTTACTTCGATGTACTCCACCACATGAAGTTAACTCAATTATTACTTTGGCTCACTCGATTCCTTCCGGTGGCCATTTTGCAGCAGACTTAACACACCGGAAAATTCTGCAAAGTCGTCTTTGGTGGCCTACTATGTACAGAGATGTATCACAGTTTGTCAAACAATGTGATACTTATCAAAGATCTCGACAGCCCCTGCAACGACATCTTTTCCCTCTACAACCTTTCTTGCCATTAGAACCTTTTCAGAAGTGGGGTCTAGATTTTATCGGACCGATTACACCGCCAGCAATCCTCAGTAACAACCGTTATATTTTAACATGTACTGATTATGCTACCAGATGGGCAGAAGCCTGGGCTTTATGGTCTGCTACAGCTGTTGCGGTAGCAAAGTGTCTACTAACCGATGTCTTTCCACGTTTTGGCTTACCACTGGAACTTGTTACAGATCAAGGCACTCATTTTGTCAACAATTTAATGAAAGTACATTCGTTTCAGGTCACACATAAATTTAGTTCACCATATTATCCTCGTGCAAATGGCCTGGCTGAGAGTACAAACAAATCTTTGCTGAATATGCTTCGGAAACTCATTTTAGAAGCACCAGAAAGATGGGATCAACTGCTACCTGCAGTATTATGGGCATACCGGACCAAATACAAGGTAACAACGGGATTAACACCTTTCAAACTAGCTTATGGATTAGAAGCATTAGCACCAATGGAGATAGTTATACCAAGTTTATGAGTAGCAATCGCTCAAAATCTGCTACCAAAAAACTCACTGTCATTTCGGTTGGATACACTAAGAGAGTTAGACGAGCAGCGATGGCACAGTTTTTTGACTATGCAGGAAGTACAGCTAAGACAAGCTCGAACACATGATCGATATCTAAAGAGTCCAATTTTTTTGGTGGGACAACTTGTACTCTTTTACAATGCAAAGTCAAATCAGTCTGCTGGCAAATTCAAATTACGATGGTTCGGTCCCTACCGGATTTTTGCACAAGTAGGCCCAACAACTTTTCGGTTGACTACGTTGACCGGAAACCCTCTTCCGAAAGTCATCAACGGTTCAAAGCTGCAGCCGTATCAACACACGTCTAACCCGCACTGAAATGTTTTGCGGTTAGTCGCGTCCTTTGGCATTCACTTTTCTTTTCTTTTCTTCTCTTTTATTTTTTGTGTGCTTAATAATATAAGTCTGTAAATATCTGCGTCTTGATTCCTAATTATGTCATAAGCTGCCCTGCTCTTTCCAGCTACTAAGACATGCACACCCAAGTTAAAGAAGCGATCATCTCAACGTCACAAGATGATTAGTGATTTTTAATTACAGTCCACTACAACGCATCTACTTAACCTTCTCCAGTGCGCCGAAAAAACGCTATTGTGTTTGTGTGATTGTGCTCTATGTTTACCCTGTGCTCTGCGTGTTTGTGTCTACTATTGTCCTATGCGCCATGGAAGCTTTGGCTAACTACGCCGCTTTCCGTGACGGGCTCCCTACCGACGTAGGAGAGTACCTGCGCATACGTGGGTTGGCAAACTTCGCTGAATTGCCTTGGCATTCAGTGGAGTCCCACCCATTCTTCGCCCAAATCATCTCCGCCATCGCCAACACTTCTGCCATCGATCAGAGATGGCCGATCACCTCCCTTCCATCCCGAACACTTATCACATTCCAAGCCTTTGCAGAAGCTTTTAGACTCCCGTCGCAAGGCCAAGAAAATGGCCCAAGCCTGACAGTTGCTCGAATGATTGGGCTATTTCCTAGATATTCGTCTAATGAGTATGCAATCCTCTGCCGACTGGAACCAGAACGATCAGCCCTCCAATTTTTAGTAGCCATACTCAACCTCCAAAAACGCACATATGGAATATCCCGCCCCTTCTACTCCGCCATAGAATTAGCCGCACAAGAACCAGTGAACTTCGCCTCTTTCTTCTTCCACCGCATCCACCGAGAATGCGTCGCCATCATGAAACAGGTAAACAAAGGAGGCACGCCGAGATCCAGACTACCACACATCATTTCATTCCTCTTTCCGGCTATACTCGCAGCGCAACCACCACCCAGGGGACCAGTTCTATGACATGAAGAGTCAGTGCAGCTGTGGGACGATGAAGAGGAACTAAACCAACTATTCCGAAGAAAAAGAATAAGGATTAGCTCTTCTAAAAGCGAAGCACAAGGATCTACCGGAGGGAACAATGAGGGCGATAAAAAAGAGGATAAGCAAGAAGAAGAAACGTTCCACGACACCACAACATCCATGCAAAACGAATCTTCTGCACAATCATTCCAAGAACAACAACAGGAAAAACATACGGAAGCTGACACATCATCGACCGAAGAAGAATCACAGCAAGAGTCTCAAGAAAAACAACAGATAGATGAAGAAAAAGCTGCTAAGGAAGCACTGGACAGACTGCTAAAAGTAGTGGAATCCACAGTTGTAGAGCAGGAAGAACAAACCGCCAATCAGGTAACAAATCAAACCATCCTTCCCACTCCCCCACCGGAACCACCCATCATCCCCATTCAGCCCATTCACCCTGCCGAAACCGCCGAGTCCTCATCCTCCTCCCTCAACTACTCTCCATCGAACTCCCAACAGCTCCTCAACGCATCCTCTTCCCAACCACGACCCTAGTTACCCCTCCCTTCCATTCCAATACTTTCCGAACTGGCCAATATGGGTCAAGTTCTTATCAATTTATCTCTCAACTGCCTATTCACATGAAAGCAGCCACAGACAGTATCCGCAACGAGCTACAACATAAAGTTGATATGCTAGAAGCTGACATCAGCCCCCTACAGGAAGAAGTACTAATTTTCAAAGCCAAAAACCAATCCCTGCAAGAGCAATTGAAGGAATTACAGGCAAAACTCACCGAATAGGAAATGCTGATCAATCAAAGAGATGCGGCAGTGGCAAAACTTACAAAGAAAGAAGAGTTACTGCAGATTGCCAATGAAGAAATCAACAAAATGAAGCAGGACATACAAGACAAAGAAGACGACCGAATTGCATTGGGCAATCTACTAGAAGAAACCAGAAAGCAATTACAAGAACTGGTGCAGCAGAGTCAAGAACAGCAGTTGCAGCAGAAAAGAATAGAAGAAGAACTACAGAGAACCAACGAAAATTTGGCAGACGTAAATAATATGCTCAAGCACTACCTAACAAAGGAAGGGCAGACACAGAAGCTCATTGCCAATCTCAAACACGAGAAGGACTCATACATCAGGACTGTAGATTTTCAAGTTCAGGAGATCGAGAGGGGCGAAAACCAACTGGCAAACATAAAAGAAAGAGTACAGAAGATGGAGCAACAGCTCGAGGAAATGAAGACGTCCCAAGATGCTGCATTGGCCAATGACTTTTATCTGCAAGAAACCTTTCTGCAAACACAAGCAGAAATTTTGTTAACCGAAGCCATAGCCATAAGTTCGGCTAGAGTAGATGTCCAACTAGTAGAGCCAGAAACTCTCAAACAATTATTAGAAACCCTTAAGAAAAAGATCGCCCGTACATTTAGATTAGCCCGAAACATGTACTTAGAAGGAATAGTCGATGAACAATAGTTTTGCAACATGCGGGTTCGAGTCCACCGTGCGTGCCAATGTTAGTCGGCCGTCGGATTGGGACATGTATAACGGAAATCTTTGTAAAACACACACGAAAGGCTGTTACGCGCATATTTGTAATTTCTATATAAAGCAATGAAAAGGAAGGCGCAAGGGGGGGCGGTTTTTGGATCAATTCTGAGTAATGCCGGACTGTTTGTCTGGTTGAGTGTCTGAGTGTTGCTGTAGTGTGTCTTGTCTAAGATCTGTGTACTCTGTTGTACTCTGTGTTGTCACCTGTCAATCTCGGTTACACTATGAATCTAGTTCCATTCAGTAAGTCGTTGGGTTGTTGTCTGAAAGAGTTACTGTGGATCGTTGTGACGAATTGTTCTGTTAAGATGTACGACGAAGTGCTCCTCTCCTTGTTGAACTGCTAAGTACTGATAAGTATGTGTGAATGTAGTAATCTTTCCCTAAGAACGTTGTGCAGAAGTAGTGTTTTTCTCGATCTGCACTTGTATGGTGAGAATTACTTATAGTTAAGGGTAATTCCAGTGTGTGTTAGTCTTTAGAACTATAGGTTGAAACCGTAGGTACCTTCTGTGATCCGGTTGCTTGACTGTGAGCGCTGTCTTGGTGAAGGTTGGACTACTGTACTATTACAGTAGCATATTAGTCTGAAGTAATTCGGTACCAAGGTACAGATACGTCTGGTATAGTCTAGTTGTTACTAGTAGCTGAGCTAAGACTGCGATGACACTGTCTAAGGACAATAGATTCATATAGAATTGTCAATAGCAACTTATTGCTGCAACTGAATCAGTTATTTTGGGAACTAAGTACAAGGCCTCTGTCTAACGGACCCCTACCACCCCCAAGAACCCACGATTCGTTTGACACGTGCTGAGAGTTAGAACAACGCATTAATTCAACATGGGCCTTAACATTGGCCGTTTTGTCCGCAGTTAACATAAACCTAGAATGGGTTCCACAAGATAACAAAAGCATTGAGTTATCTGTGAATAAGGACATTGATGAAGCATTTTGGAGGTATATGATGGAACAACCAAATGTAATAGGTTCAATCACAATCTACGAATTCAAGTACATTGATATGCCTGGAAAGGTAGTATACCTAGACAACATGTCAGAGCAAGTGTTTGTAGTTCCCGATCATGCAAGACATGCTTACACATGGAGAGGCATGATGGTATTTCCCCTATGATGAGCAAACACAAACACTAGCCATCAAGGAGGCGGGACATACTCAGTCCATGGGTCCCAAAGAGAGAAGAACAAGGAAAAACCAGAAGTGAGTTCTACTCACACCATAGGGAGAGATAGATTGACCATGGAAACTGATAGAATGGAGAGACCGATAGAACCAAGACTACAAGGTGGTAGGGATGAGTTTCCTCTACCTAGACCCGATGAGCATCCAAGAATGTTGAGCCTACCGAGTTAGTGAGGTCGATGAAAAATTACTTTGATGGGACAGGAGCCCCTATGACCATGTTGTTGAGTTTAAGCAAGTGTTGCAAGCGGAGCAAGTGGAAGATATGTTCATGCAATACAATACATTTGGACTCATGCTAAAGAACACGTCCTTAACTTGGTTCCAACCTTTACAACAAAGGTAATTTAGGGACATTCATGAATTGTTAGAGTCATTCATCATTGAGTTCTCAAAAAGTGGAATTAGGCACAACACTTCCTCATTAATCCAGAGCTTCAAAAAGATCCCCCCAAGACACAATCAAACTCGTAGGGCGTAGGTTTAGATAGTATATTGAGAGATGCCCAATGCTGGGACTTCCCACACAGGCCAAGGAATTGACTTTGTTTTTGGACGGCCTCTTGAGCTCTAAAATACAATCTTATGTCTATTTGAAGGAACTCAGAACTCTAGAGAAATGTGTACGGACTTGTATAGACATTGAGGACAATCTAGGGGATGAATTGGAACTTTCAAAGGTCTACAAAGATTTGGATAGCTCCTCTCAATCATCCTCGAAACATTCTAGCTCCATAGAAGACGTAGTTGAGAAGATGGCTTAGAAAGTAGGTGTCTCTAGCAAACAGATACCTAGGTTAACATCCATTAAATGTTGTTACACTTGCGGTGGTGATCATATGGAAAATGTGTGTCCCAATGTAACACAACCCCAAGCCAACCCTGGTGGCCAGTACTACACAATTCAAAGGTGGTACACTAATCACACATCACAAGACCGCCCTTACAACAAACAAGTCGTTTGGCAAAACTACCCACAAGCATATCCCCAACAAGGCAGTTACCTAGGTTAGTACAATGCTCAGCCTCATTACTACATGCCCCCACAAAATTGTCCCTATGGGGTCACTCAACCGAGACGTCAACTAGTTTTAGCTCAATGGCCACCACCCGCCATTATAATCTCAGTTAAATATGCTGGTATAGAAGAGAACCTAACTAGGGCTTTAGTATCTTCTTCTCCCCTAATCAGTGAAAGTGATCCTAAATCTAACAACTTCAATTCCACCCATGTAGATAGCCCACGTGCATACTACACCGAGTCACCAAAACACATGGAAACATACCACTATGAGATTCCATTGTTGGAATCCAACTAGCAGCTAGACTACGCCAACATAATGTATGCCAACCCCAGCCCACGGCCCCAATTGAGATAGCCAAGACCACATGGCCCTAAAGGACCATGTTTTAGGTGCCAAGGAGATCATTACATAAAGAAGTGCCCACACCCTCCAATAGTCGGGCAATCACAATATTACAGCATTCAAGGCTTTTGTGTAGAATGTACTAAAGAGCATGTCATAAGAGATTGCCCTAAAAACCCTGCCAATTCCTCTAAAGTGACCCCCATAAATGTGATAGGTATTGTGCACACCTCAAATGGATCTAAACTAGCATTTCTACCTGTCCAAGCTATAACGAGAGCCCATGCACTATTACAAAATCAACAACCTAACCCTAATAAAATAGCTAAGAAAAGCGAAGTTGGAGATTCTATGGAAGAAAAACTAGATCATGGAAGGATTCATGAGAAATTACCAACAGGAAATGGAGTAAGAAAATAAGTGAGTTGGAAGGAAGTCTAAAAGAAACTAGAGCTAAAATCTTAGATTTAACTTCGTAGGAGTCAAACTACGAGACCTTGAACCAAAAACCAGGATCAATTTTAGTTGAACCCATACTTGGAAATTTAGACATGATGTTCCAAGCATACCTGATAAGATTAGGAGAAGGACCCCACATCATTGAATTGAGTAAAAACTATCCAAGGGTAGACTTAGAAATTAAGAGGACTAAGCTTTGCATGAAGATGGTGGAATTAGCCCAAACCATGTTTGAAGCCTCTCAATATATCAATTGAAGTAACATAGAAAAACTAGAGCTACACTTTCAAGGACTATTGGAGAGGCTAGAATACTTGATTTCTAACAACAAAAAGAAGAGTCTGCAGAAGAACTCTACTATCCCATAGATACATGAAGGTAATGCACCATCATTGTCTCAAGTGCCGAATACCAAAGGTGGAGAAAATCTTTCTTCCATACATAAGTACTCACAAGGATTTCTGAGGGAAATCCAAGAGGAGAAGTGGAGACAAGAGCAAGAAACCCATCCCCCTATTCAAGAGATAGATGGTTCATCGGAACAATTTTTCCAAGACATACCCTCTATATATGACGATGTAGAGGAAGAGCAACATAGTGAACAAATGGATTTTGAATCTAATTCCTTACAAGAATTACCCCAATTCATAGGACCTTGGAAAGCCAAGTCCATCAGTATGAGAGCACCCACCATAATAGTTAGAAATGAAGAGTCAGTAATTTCGAGAAACACAAAAGTGATAAAGAAACACTAAAGTGCAGTGTCATCTCACTTTAGAAGAATTGTGGAAAATTAAACCTGAGTTGTGGAAGAACATAGCACACCAGTTCCTAGAGATAGATACCACTTGCTCTTAGGGAGGTTCACACAAGAAGGTACCACAAATACCCATGGAAAGGGCTTGGAGATATGAGTGAGGGAGAGGAAGGTAATACCTATCTTCCAATAACCCACCAAGGCTACACCACCAAAGCCATACTAGATTCGGGTGCTGGAGTAGCCATTGCTACCAGTTCCTTATGGATGGGGTAAGCCAACACTAAGACCCACAAGAATGTAGCTACAAATGGCTAATAGACATATTGAGAAATCATTAGGCTTGTTGGAAGGTATATCCCTCACCACTTGTGGTGTAGAATTTGAGCACATCTTTGCAATTTGTGAGTTTGGAAGGAATCATGCATACGAGTTGATTTTGGGATGACCATTCATGGGACAATTGCAAATTGTACAAGAATTGGGGAACTAACTCCTTGTAATTGCAACATTTAGGAGTGACCACCAAAGTAAACCTCAAGGATTGTTCCCATCGTGATGTACCCCCAATACAGTGGAATACCATCCATAGGTCACCTGAAGAAACATAGTCGGTGCAATCTATAGACTCAGACCGTTCATGGTTGCATGAGGACACTCATTTGTGGATGTCTAAGGTAGCTAAACCAGAAGAAGAATGATTAGAAGCCAGAGCTTTAGGTTCCAAACTACATCCTCGATCTCTTCAAGATCTTGCTTATGCCCCGATGGTGTTTCTCGACGAGGAATTAGAGCCTCACAGTTGGCTATAGATTTTATCCACCATGGATATAGCAGTGAATGAAGAACAATGGACCCCTCCGTATCATGAGGATGGATATGACATTTCCATCTTTATGATAGCACAGAGAGAGCTTGCATGCATTCTATTTTTGTGTGTTTTTGAGCATTTCGTGCAGGTTTTGGCTACATCACCATCTCCAATAGCTTGCGCAGGTATGATAGAACTCTGCAGAAGTCTTGAGATGATGACCTCTGTCTGTTGCGACAGACAGAGAAACTGGGTATTTTGTGTTTGCATGCACTACGTGATAACCTACACCATTAGAGCACTCCAAATCGATATAACTATAAAAAAAAATTGCACTTTTTCTATCTATTGCGATAGGTAGCATCAATCATGATAGACACCATCTATCGTGTTGGTGCAAGTACACAAGCCTTCACATTTGGCTTAGCTTGGATAATTATGTGTAAAAGCATGTGTTGATCCATATGAATTATGGCCTGTAACAATTTGTCATTTACCACTTGTAAAAGTCTTCTACTTGAGAGAATCTTCCAAGACCATATATCTCGTGGAGATATGAGAGATAATAGCTACGAATCTTCATTTGGTCGAATCACTCCTCATTTAGAGGAAGCACCTTTTCGGTGGAGCCTTATTTGAATTTCAAATTCAAATTTGAAGAAAGTCATTATAAAAGGGACTTATAAACTTGCAGTCAAAAAAGCCTCTCCTTGGAGTTCCTTTTATTGATCATTTTAAGTGATTTCACTTGTAATCCTTAGCTATCTAAGCTAACTAGATACCCTCAAGAGGATTTTGATCGATTTCTATTGTACTGTGATCATTGAGCAAAAGATCCAGTAGGTGTCAAGACCAAAATAGCAAGTTTTTGATCACTAGCTATTTGGAAAGCATTCTGTTTTGATCTAATTGTTTGAAACATCATCTTCAAAGTACATGGGTACTTTTTTGGTGTCATTTGCAAGCTAAAAGGTCCTACAACACAACTCTAAGGTTCAATAGGGCATGTACAAAATAGGTTTCGGCTGTACCACCTCACTTCCTTGAGGTATCCATCCATCTCTTCCAATAGTGGTATCAGAGCAAGTTGAGGTAAAATGGGAGATGGTTTCCCTTCTTTTATTGATAAATTGGACATCAATAATTATCAAGCTTGGTCCCTGAGGATGAAGACATATCTCCAAGGAAGGAGTCTCTATGGATACATATCAAGAGATGACAAGATGCCCATTTTCAGAAGCAAAGGTCAACCTAGAAGAGAGGAGCTTGAAAGACTCAACTCATGGTGTGCCAAAGATGCTTTAGCAAGGTCATATCTACTTAATTGTATCTCTAAATTCCTTCTTCCACATATTAGGAATTGTAAAACTTCCCAAGATACTTGGGATACATTGTCTTCATACTTCTATTCCAACACAAGAGCTAGAAAAAATCAACTACGGATTGAGTTCACCACTCAAAGGAAGCAACCCAAGTAGAGTGTGTCAGAGTATGTAACCAAAGTCAAAGATGTGGCTGACTGATTGGCAAGCATAGGAGAAGATATTGAAGAGGAGCAAATAGTGAGACAAATAATCAATGGCATCAAGGCAGATGATGAGTGGGAAGCCTTCACAACTACTATGGACCTTCACATGGACATGCATATTCCAGACCTTACCACACTCATGGGAAAACTCTTTACCCATGAAGCCAAGCTCAACAAAAATGGAGAATCATCAAGAGGTAGCAACTCTTCTGCCCTATATACAGATAAAGGAAAGTCTAAAGATAAAGGGAAGAAAAAGAAAGTAGAGGATGAAGGTACTACTTCTCAAGCTAACTATGCAAGGAGAGGTAGGAACTCAAGAGGAAGAGGCAAAGGAGGTAAGCAAGGTAGGGGGAGACGTTTCAACTCTTCCCCATGCAACATATGTGGAATGTCTAATCACACTATAAATGAGTGCTATAGGAACTTCAAGAATCAGAGAAGAAGAGGATTTCAAAGAGGTGGCTATTCACAATCAAGAGAAAGATTCAACCATAATCAAGGCTACAACCATGGCTACAACAACAATTATCAAGGAGGATACAAATCAAGAAAGGACTTCAACAATTATACAGAGGATCAAGAAGATTCTAGTCTGATTATGAATATGACTTCAAAACAAGGTATGAATGATGAGCACCTCTTCTGTATTGACTCACGTTGTTCAAACCATGTAGAAGGCAATGTAGCTCTTCTTTCTGATCTTGAGGAGCCCAAGGGAAAGCACCAAGTGTAGACAAGTGATGACACCAAGCATTCAGTGGTCAAGGTAGGAAATGTCAAAACTTTTGATGGGAATAGAAATCTATTGAGCACGGTTCTTTATGTACCTACTATCACCAAGAATCTGATGAGTATTAGATAGATAGTGAAAAAGGGTTTGCAAGTTAGGTTCAACAAATATGGAGCTTTTGTGGAGGACCCCCAACATGGGTTCAAGAGAATTTCCAAGGGAGAAAAAATAGGTAGACTATTTATTTCAGGTTGAGGACACTAGAAACATTGCACTTTATAAATACAAGGATCAAACATTGTCTGAGCTTGAGATTTGGCATAAAAGATTAGGGCATATTGGTGAGAGAACCTTGAAGCAAATATGTAGAGACCAATGTGTGCTTGGGATACCTAATGTATCCAAGCAACACATGATGTATAAATTTGGTGCTTGTCAGTTTGGTAAATCACACAGGTTACCCTTTACAAAGAAAGGCTATATGCATGAGTATTATTTGGAACTTGGAAACACAGATGTATGGGGACCAAGCAAGGACCCTTCAATTTCAAGCTCAAGGTATTATGTGTCATTCATTGATGATTTCATTACGTGGACTATCTTGTATTTTATGAAACATAAAGATGAATTGTTCAGTTCCTTCAAGAAGTATCTTGCACTTGTGGAAAATCAAATAGGAAGAAGTCTAAAGAGGCTAAGGTTAGATGGAAGAGGTGAATACTTCTCCAATGAATTTGATGCATTCCTGCAAGACAGAGGTAGCGAAAGGGAGATTACTACAGGTATACCCCTGAGCAAAATGAGGTAGTAGAGAGGAGAACTAGGTTGATTGTGGAAATAGCTAGATCAATGCTTAATAAAAAAAGGTTACCTAATTATTTGTGGGTAGAGAGTGTTTCTACTACCACTTATCTTATTAATAGGTTGCCATCCAAATCACTTGATGGGATGACCCCATATGAAGCATGGCATGGTAGGAGGCCATCACTTGATCACTATAGAATATTTGGATGTGTTGCTTATGTGCATGTTCCATCACAAATCTAAGGTAAGTTAGACCCTAAGGCAGAGAAGTGCATCTTCATAGGGTATGATTTAAATTAGAAAGGATACAAGTTTTATAATCCATCCAACAAAGGCTTTATGGTCAGTAGAGATGTTGTGTTTGATGAGAATGAATCTTGGTTTGAAAGTGAATGAAGGAAGGCCAAGTTGCCATATGACTTGGAAGAAGAATTTTCAAGCCTCACCAAGGAGGAGCCAAACACAATTGAAGACATCAAATCAGATGATGAGGACACCATCAATGTAGAAGAGTTCAAAGCATGGAAATCAAAGGGCAAGGCCAAGATGAAGAGGTTTGAAGACTTACCTAAATCATCCAACGAAGCTCTAAGGAGATCACAAAGTGAGAGTAAGAAACCAATTAGATATGGGTATGATACTTCATTAGTTACTAAGCATTCCATTTATCTTGCTAAGGATTTATCAGTTGAAGAACCTTCTTCATATGAAGAAGCGAGTACCAAGGCAAAATGGAAGGAGGCTATGGATGAAGAAATAGAAGCACTCCAAGAGAATGATACTTGGGAGCTAGTACCCAAGAAGGCATCAATGAAGGTAATTGGTTCTAGATGGATTCACAAACTCAAGACAAACTCAGATGGATCCATAAACAAGTAAAAAGTCAGAATTGTGGCTAGGGGTTTTGCACAAAACCAAGGAGTTGATTATGAAGAGACAATTTCACATGTGGATAAAATGCCAACCATCAGAGTGTTGGTAACTGTGGCTGCATCTAGGAATCGGAATATGTATCAATTGGATGTGAAAAATGTTTTTCTCAATGGATGGATTTGAAAGGAGGTTTACATGGCTCAACCTCCTGGCTATGAAGACCCAAGCAAGGTAAATTATGTGTGCAAATTGGACAAAGCTCAGATACAATCAATTTTCTGCATCAAGGTATTTTAGTCACCGGCCATGGCTGTAAGTAGTGATGTATTCTGTATGTTGGCTGTTGAGGATAAGTTGGATGGTACCAACTACCCGTTATGGGCTTATATGATGCGACATGTGTTGGTTGCAAAAGGACTGTGGAACATTGCAAAGGGTGTCGAAAAACGTCCTATCACACCTGCAACTGTTACAACTGCAGGTACTAAAGCTGATGCAGAAGGTGTTGAAGATGATGATATTCTGCATATTCTTGCTCATGTTGCGGTTTTTCTGCACCTACTGCAGAGCAGATTTGTTGGGATGGTAGAGATGCCCAAGCACATGCATTGATAGCTTTGTCTGTCAAACGTGTCATTATTCCTCACATTCGCTCTTGCAGAACAGCTAAGGATGCTTGGGATACACTTATCACATTGTATCAAGCTAGGAATGAGGCTTGTGTTGCTTACCTCCAAAAACATTTGGAGAGTGAGCACATGAATGAAGGTGATTCTATGGACAATTTCCTAACGAAGATCAAAGACTTGAAGGAACAATTGATTTCTGCTGATGAGATTATACTAGATAACTCACTTGTGCAGACCATTCTGAATGGTCTTCCTGATTCATATTAGAGTTTTGCTTCTACTCTTCGGTTGATGATGAAAGGTAATCCAAATGCCTTATCATTTGAGGAGTTAGTCTCTATTTTATTGCAAGAAGATCAGTCCAGGTAGAACAGGTCCATTATGCGAGTTGCAGATCAAGCTTTCTTGGCTAGTCAGAAGGGGAAAGGAAAATGGAGCTCTTCAACTAGTAAGCAAAAATCTGCTAATTCTGCATATTCGAAGAAGGAAGATAAAGATGAGAAGAAATAAAAAAAGCAGAAATTGTTTTGTAAGTACTGTAAAGGGAATGATCATATCATAAAGAATTGTCCAAAACTGGCTGCTAAAGAGGCAAAGAAGAAAGAGGTTGGAATGGTTGTTGCAGAGGCCTCTACACCAAAAACAGAGTCTGCTAATCTTGTGCAGGAAGAAGAATGGGTGTTTACTACTGTCTGCAGTTTTGACCCATCTTCTCATGAGCAATGCATGTCTGCTGAACATGAGGTAGGCCCATAGCTCATATCACAGGTCCATGGTTCCATAGATCCATCATATACAACACATAATCTAGCAATCTTTCAATATGGGTTCTATAGACCCATAGCTCTAATACCAAGTGTTGGAATTTGGGGCCCCATGATCGTTCCAATACTAAAACCTTTTGAGCATACACAACTTAATTGACAAGATGATAAGTGAGATAGAGAAAGAAAGATCTTGAGACAAGATTAGGAAACGTAAGTTGGATGCTTACTTCACTAAAAATAATAGATGTCCAAATTACAACATGGGAGTATGACTCAAGGGTCACTCACTCAAAGATCTAGAGCTCGGAGATCTTCTTAAAGAGAGAGTGTTCTCACACTCTTGAAGGAATTGAAGTTTTGGTGAAGGAGAGGCTACTCTCATCGGAGCAAGAAGTCTTCTACGAGGTGGTGGTAACTATCTTTTGTGAGTTAACCTTGTGGTTGATTTACAATTTTGTTACACTATTTTGTGAGAATATTGTTGGGAAACAATGTCCCATTGGTTCCCAACAAGATGTTTGGTATTTTGACAGTGGGGCGACCAAACATATTACCTTGCAGCACAGTTTCTTCTCTTCACTCGAGCCTGCCCCTACAGGGAATACTGTTACATGCGCCAACAACTCCCCCTATCCTGTTATGGGAGTTGGTAAGATTATTTTGACTACTGTTGATGGTAGCTCTTTCACTTTGTCAGATGCTTTATTTGTGCCAGGGATCAAGAAGAACATGTTATCAGTTTCTACATTAGCCAAGATTGGCTTGGTTGTGAAATTTGTTGATGACAGGTGTACAGTGTGAAGTGTTCATGTGCTTCAAACAGTTTTTGGTTTTGGTTGAAAATTTGTCAGCATGTAAAATGGGCACCCTCCGTTTTGATCGAGGGGGGGAGTATATGTCTTCTGATTTCTGACTGAACGTGGGATAAAATAGCAATGTACAATGTCTTATACACCTTAGGAAAATGGAGTTGCTGAACAAAAGAACAGGTCACTCATGGAGATGGCGAGGTGTATGATCAAGAGTTAGGCTTTACCACAGTTGCTGGCTTGAGGTTGTCATGTGTGCAGCATATGTACAAAACAGGTATCCCACTAAAGCATTGCAATCTATCACCGTAGAAAATTCAATGATAAAGCAGTAAAATGTATTTTTTTTAATACAGTTCTGAAAGTAAAGGCTATCGTCTATATCATCCACAGACTAAACGCATTCTGGTTAGCCGTGATGTTGTTTTTTGTGGAAGATGCTATTCAGCCATTGATTTCATGTACTAAGGAGACATCTGTTAGCTCCAAAGACATGTATGATACTTTGCTTCCTCTTTTTATAGGTAATCTAGTGTTGGACCCAATGAGGCATCTTCTCAACCTTTGCAGGTTTCATGTGATGATGCAATTTTTGATGCAGATGTACATGATGCACTTATTGATGAGAGAGCTGATATTGAGCAGGCAAGAACTATGCCAAAATGGCTGGTGGAGACCTTGCGTGACAGCAAATTAGATGCACCTCTATCATATCATACTCGTTCAGGCTCTCATAGTGCCTCTTTTGCATCAGATTGCTATGCTATGGCTGCATCTAGTCTCTGTGATGAGAATGAGCCTGTTTCGTTTGATGAAGCACAAAATTCAGAAAATTGGATGGCTGTTATGCAATCTGAATATGATGCTATGATGAAGAATGGTACTTGGTCTTTATGTGACTTGCCTCAGATCAACTTGGCATATGTGCCCACGCAGGAGAACATTGTAGAACTTTTCACGAAGGCTCTCACAAGTGTAGCAAGGAGAAGAGACTTGAGGTTGGAAGATTTCTCAACCTCCTCAGTCCATTCCTAGATTAGTCAAAGTGCGATTAGATGTCTTGATTGACTAGGGGTACGATAGGAACCCTCAAGTTCTAAGAACCATTAAATTCTCAAAGTTCAAGCATAGAGTTAATTGCAGTCAAGGGACAACCTAAAAACAAAAAATTTAATCTAATTGGATGAAGAACATCAAGTGCGAAGAAAACTTAAGTACTCCTTACAATGCATATCCAAAGACAAGGAAACACATCGTAAAGAAATTCAAAGAGACAAGTAATTGATGTCAAGGAACCAACAATGTGGTTGTACAAGGGTCATTGGGTCAATTAGTAGGGCATATGAACCTGAGATCAGGAAGACACCTAGGGAGAGACCATTGAAATGTTAGATCATCACAGGCTAGTGTCAACCATATAGCTAGGTCTTGGGCCCAACAGTTGAGTGATTACCCCTATGCTCTAAACTCAGAAACAAGTGACTGTGAGATGTCTTATAGCTTGGAAAGACCCGTAGGTAGCTCAAGAGTGGCATACCTAGGAAAACGAGAGGGTCCCTACAAGAGTCAACTGGAATATATCAAGATCAACCGATTAGATGCTCACATCTATGAGGATGTTCTGAGAAGATATGTTGTCCAAATTAAAAATCGGGACCAACCCATTGGACTAGAACACCCTGTAATCAAGTTCGAAAATGGTTCATGCATAGATAAAGAAGGAACAATGTATGTGGTCACCAGCAAACCAGGAAGGACATATGAATTTGGCAACATAATCTGAGATACCAAAATAGGTGACATAGAGCAAGGGAACTTAGGAAAAGAGCCGAAACCCCTTGAGGTGAATTGGTTCTGACTAGAATAATCACTCCAGAATGGGTTCCCCAAGACAATAGGAGCATAGATTTGCTCGTGAATCAAAAGACGGATGATGCTTTTTGGAGGTATAAACCTAAGTAGCCTAACAATGTGGGAGCACTTACCATCCATGAATTTAAAGATCTTGATAGCCCAAGCAAAGTGACCTACCTAGATAATACTTTGAAGAGGATCTTTGTGGTCTTAGAGCATGGAAAATACACCTACACTTGGAAGGGTGAATTTGTTTTTCCCCAACCATGATCCACTGTATCTTATGGTCACTAAGGAGCTGGAACATCTCAAGCTCATGAAACTCAGCGAGATAGGAGTAGAGATAGACCCAAGGTGAGATTCGCTAACCCATTGGGAAGAGAAAGAACAAGAACAGAGGCAGATAGAATGGAAAATGAGAGACACAGAGACCCAAGGAATCAAAGAAATGCAGATAAATTCCCTCTGCCAAGGCCTAGAGAACACACTAGGACCTTGAGGCCTACACAATTGGTTAAGTCCATGAAGAATTGTTTTGATGATGCAAGAGACCCGTATGACCATGTAGAAGAGTTTGGGCAAGTTTTGAGAGCTAAAAAAGTTGAAGACTTGTTCACTCCGTACAATGCTTTTGGCCTAACTCTCAAGAACACTGCATTGACTTGGTTTCAACCGCTTCACCAAGGTCAATTCAAAAATATCGATCAACTTCTCGAAGCATTCATCACTGAGTTTTCTAAGAGTGGTATTAGGCATAACACATCCTCCCTGATATATAGCTTCAAACAAACACCTCAAGAGAGAGTGGGGCTCATAGGAAGGAGGTTTAGGCAATACCTGAAGAGATGCCCTGTTCCAGAGTTACCCACTCTAGCCAAACAAGTGGCCTTATTTCTAGATGGATTGTTAAGTACCAAACTGAGATCGTATGTGTACTTGAAGGACCCTAGATCCATAGAAGAGTGTGTACACATGTGCATAGACATCGAGCATAATCCAGGGGAGGAATTAGAGCTTTCAAAGATCTATAAAGACTCAGATAGTTCTATTAGCCTCGCTTCCAAACAATCCACATCGATTGAGGATCTCATAGAGAAGGTAGCTCAGAAATTAGGAGTCTCTAGCAAGTAGATTCCTAGATTTTGCCTAGGAAAATGATGCTATACCCGTGGAGGAGACCATATGACTAATGTGTGCCCTATCATGGATCAAACCCAAGTGAACCCTAACAGCCAATACTGCACCATAGAAAGGAGATATACCAACCACACTACACAACATTTCCCATATAATAAACAAGTTGTTAGACAAAATTATCCTCAATCGTATCCATAACAAGGAAAATACCAGAATCAATACCCTCAATAATAGTATGGTAGGCCCCCAGCAACCCTATCAACCACCCTTTCAAGGGCAGCAAAGACCTCAACCAGTTCTAGCGCAGCAACCCCTTCCTCCAACCAATGTGATTCTAGTGAAGTATGCAGCTACAGAAGAAAATTTGAATAGAGCCTTAGTGCCAATAACACCATTGCTTTTAGAAAATGACCCAAGTGATCATAGTTTTGACTCTACTCATATTGATAGCCCACAGGCTTACTACATGCAGTCACCTAAGCATAATGAGTCCTATTATTCTAAAGACCTAGTTGGGAGCCAGAGTATGCAAATTTCATGTATGCAAACCCCAACTCTAGGCCCCAACCTAGGCAAATAAGACCCCCATTTCCTAGAGAACCATGCTACCGATGTCAGGGAGATCACCTTGTTCGTGATTGCCCTATGCTTGCACCTACACAACCCCAATCTGTGACAATTCAAGGTTTTTTTCTAGATTGTGGGAAGGAGCACCTATTACAAGATTGTCCTAAGAACCCCAACATTATGCCAAAAATCACTCCTATCAATGTTATTGGGTTAGTGGTAGACTCTACGAGAAGTGTGACATCCAATACCCTAGTGCAATCATCATGAGGGCTCAGGCATTTAAGCAAAACCAAGAGTTAGGCCAGGAAAAGAGTTCTAGGGTTAGTGAGATTGAGAGCCTAGCTAAGAAAAGGTCAAGAGGTTGGAGGAATAGTAGAGAGAGAATGAAAAGGCAATGGGCAAGGAAGATGAGCAAACTTGAGGAAAGCCTGAGAGAAACAAAAGCCAAGATAATTGAACTCACATCTCAACCGCACTCTCACACAACTCCACTACCACCATTTGCATCACGCTCCAACTCGCCACCTTTTAATCCACCTCACACAATCCCACCACCACCTAGAGTAGGATCAATCTTAGCAGATCCCACTCCCGAGGACATAGACCTGATGCTTAAAGCATATCAGGCTAGAATACAAAAAGGGCCAAACGTAACGGATCATGAAAAGTGTTACCCTAGAGCTGAGCTAGAGCTCGAATGAACTAAACTTTGTGCTAAGATGGTGGAATTGGCTCAAACCATGTTTGAAGCCAGCCGCCTCTTTAACTGCTCTAGTTCAGCTAGGACTGAACTGCATTTTGGTGGACTACTAAGCAGATTGGAGAAGATAATTGCAAAATCTGAAAAAGACACTACCTCTCAAGGTAAGGAAAAGGCAAGTGGAAGAATGAGCATTCCTCCCAAGGATGCTTATGTGCCTAACTCCACTGAACTAGATACTACTTGTTCTATGAATCGATATTCCTAAGAATTTCTAAGAGAAATTCAAGCAAAGAAATGGTCAGAAGAAAGAGAAAATCCTCCTCCTATTGAACTTGTGGATGACTTACATGACCAATTCCCACAAGACATTCCCTCCATCTATGGAGAATAGGAGGATGCCCCATCAAGTGAAGGGTTAGACTTTGAGTCTGATTCCTTGCAAGAATCACCTCATTTCAAAGGCCCATGGGAAGCAAAGTCCACTTGTATGAGGGCACCCAGGGTTCTGGTAAGAAGGAAAATTTAATCATCCCTAGGAATACGAAGGTAGTGAGGAACACTAAAGTGCAGTCCAATCTCACTTTAGAAGAGCTATTCAAAGTTAAGATAGAATTGTGGAAACACATAGCCAACCAAGTGCTAGAAGTAGCAAATCATTCTTCCAAGGTAGGATCTCATAGAACCATGCCAGAAATACCTTTGGACAAGATAGGGGACATGAGCAAAGGAGAAGAAGGAAACACCTACCTTCCCATTACCCATCAAGGTTACACCACCAAGGCAATTTTGGACTCAGGTGCAAGAGTTGCAATCGCCACCGAGAGTGAAGACAGGAAAAGAAAAAAAAAAAGGAAGTTGCACCAGTGGAGGAAGAATCTTTGTTTGAGGTCCCTAAAAATTTCAGGAAATATAAAGTGGAAGATAGGAGAGTCATGATAAGGATGCCTAAACATGACGCACAATCACGAGAGGCGTATGATAACAAAGAGAAAACTAAGAGAATCATTGCGACCATAGAAGAAGGGGAAGAAAGATGAACATACATAGGCCATGATTTAATAGAGGATGAGGAGCAAGAATTGGTAGATTTGGTATGAGAATATAGAGATGTTTTTGGATGGAGTTACAAGGACCTGAAAGGTGTAGACCCTGACATATGCTCACATATGATTCCCATTACTTCAGATGTCAAACCATCTAAACAAAAGCCATACACATACAATGATAAATATGCTGCCAAGATCAAGGAAGAGATAGATCGCTTGGTTGAAGCTGGATTTATCTATGAAATCGAGCACACTAAATGGGTGTCCCCCATTGTAGTGGTGCCCAAGAAGAATGGCAAGTTACATGTATGCATTAAGTTGAAGAAGGTTAATGCAACCACCATTCAAGATAGTTATCCACTTCCTATCATTGAGCATCTATTAGAAAGGGTAGCAGGCAAGGAAGTGTATTGCTTCTTGGATGGATTATCTGGTTACAATTAAGTAGCCATTGCACCAGAAGATCAGCATAAGACGGCTTTTGCATAGACTGGGGCGTATTTGCTTTTCGGGTAATGCCATTTGGTCTAACCAATGTGCCCGCTACCTTTCAGAGTTTGATGTGCCATGTGTTCAAAGAGTTCTTGAGGAAGAACTTGGAAGTCTATGTGGATGACCTTTGTGCTCATTCCAACATTAGGCAGACCCATATCCCCATGGTGAGAGCTAGTTTTGACAAATGTAGAGAATATCAGGTCTGCCTGAACCTAGAAAAGTGTGTTTTTATGGTTAGGCAAGGCAAGATTCTAGGAAACATAGTGTCAAAGAATGGCATATCCATAGATTAGGAGAAAGTTAGAGCTATTGCGTAGCTACCTAGGCCAAAGAATATCAAGGAGGTACAAGCTTTCATGGGGCACTGTGGTTGTTATTGCCGATTCATTCATATGTATGCGATCATTCCAAAGCCTCTGTACTCCCTCTTGACTAACTTTGAGTGGATTGAAGAATGTGAGAACTCCTTTACCAAGCTCAAGAGAATATTGTGTTCAACACCAATCCTGACTACCCGAGATTGGAACAAACCATTGCATGTCCATGTGGATGCATCCAATTATGCTATTGGGTGTGTACTTGCACAACCAACTGGTGAAGGCAATATGGATCTTCCAATCGCTTATGCTAGTAGACAGTTGAATGCAGCTGAATGGAATTATAACACTACTAAACGAGAAGGATTAGGCATGGTATATGCGGTTAAGACGTTTAGACATTGTTTACTTTCAAGTAAGTTCAAATGTTTTACAGACCGTCAAGCCTTACTCTATCTAGTGAAGAAACCTTGCAATACTGGCCGATTAGTAAGATGATTCCTCTTACTAATGGAATATGACTTTGAAGTTGTGGTTAGGAAAGGTGGGACTTATCTTCGGGCAGATCACCTTTCTAGACTAACTTTAGGAGAGTCTCCTCAAGGAGCATCTCTTGATGCTTATTTGTTCAATCTAGAGGTAGTGCCTAAATGGGCCAAGAAGATAGTGCTGGTTCTCACCTTTGGACCTAAACATCCTATATTGAGAACTAGAGACAAGGAAATAGTTAGATCTTAGAAGTACCACATAATGGTACGCATCATGTATAAGCACACCAACCAAGGCATACTGGCTTGCTGTGTAGGCGAGGATGAGCATGAAAAATGGTTGCAACTAGCACATGTGTGTACACTTCAGCAACGCCATTCAAAACATAAAACCCTACAGACTCTACAAGGGTTAGGGTTATATTCACCAACAATGGAAGCAGATGTCCATAGGATGTGTAGGGAATGCCCAATCTGTAGTACTAACCCACCTGTGGAACATGCCACTCTATATCAAGTGTCTTTAGGACCAGATTGGAGCGAACCGTTAGTATCCTTTTTGAGGACAAAAACATTCCCTCAAGAGATGATTTTGGCTAGACAAAGGAGCTTAGAACAGGAGGCATTAGACTACTCCCTCATTGGAAATAGCTTATACAAGTGTGGAAGAGAAGGATACCTAAGGCTATGTGTCCATGAGAGTGAATACCTCAAGATCTTGGAAACTGCTCACCAAGGTGTAGCAGGAGGACACTTTGGACCAGATAGGGTGATCAAGGCAATATTATTTGCAGGTCTTTGGTGGCCAACCCTCCACATGGATGCACATACCTACGTGAAGAGGTGTGATGTTTGTCAGTGAACTCAATATCCTATACGTAAAGATGAGATGCCATTAAAACCTATGATGGTTAGACTTGCATTCTCTAAGTGGGGAATAGACTTTGTTGGTCCTATTAATCCCTTAGCTAAGGGTTCACATGTTGAATACATCATTGTCACCATAGACTATCTAATCAAACGGGTAGAAGTAAAAGCTACAACAAAAAAGGATGCTCAAACGACTGCTAAGTTCTTATTTGAGAATGTGTTCACTAGATATGGGCTACCAATAGAGGTAGTAAGTGATAGAGGCACTCACGTCTTGAATGAATTCATTGAAAACCTTCTCCAAGAATTCTTGGTAATTCACAAGAAGTCTGCCCCCTATCATCCACAAGCTAATGGGCGAGCCGAGAGCACCAATAAGATTCTATGCAATATATTGACAAAATTGGTGAATAATAAACGCTCTAACTGGGACAAATAGCTACACCATGCTGTTTGGGCATACAGAGTTGCCTCTAAAACAGTACTCCAAGCCACACCCTTTTAGATGGTGTTCGATCACAATGCAATGCTACCATTAGACTTCTTAATACCTACATTGAAAGTAGCACAAGAGTATGACTGGACAGGCCATGAGCTCTCCTCTAGAATCTTTGATATTTAACGACTAGGGGAAACAAGATTGAGAGAAACAGCAGGAATTTATGCCGCCAAGAAAAGAAAAAAGACATATTTTGATGCACATGTGAAGGATAAGGGCTTGAAAGCATGAGATCTAGCCTTAGTCTACACTTTGAAGCAATATGCACGAAAATTGGAGAAGAGGGGCTATGGACGAATGATTATCAATAGGATCTCAACAAGTGGAGCAGTCCAACTAGCCACTCTAGAAGGTGACATCCTACCTAGTTACATCAGTGGATGCAGAGTCAAGTTAGACCAAGAACCCCTCACAGAAGAAATGCTAAACCATCTCAACACTGCTAAGAAATGTAAGGAAGAAGAAAAGAAAATTCGGGAAGAAGCGGAGGTTGAAGCTTTGGAACACATCCAACACATGAAATTGAGAAGACAAGGTAGAGAACAGCGTAGGTCAGACTCTTAGGAAGCTTCAAGATATCACATGGCCATGTGCAAAGCATTGGGTGTATGTTCCCATAGAATAGTTGACCGAAGACCCTTTGTGACCCTAGAGGTAGGACAAGGAGAGAGTGCAAGGATAGTAAGAGCTTTGATTGATTTAGGAGCAACCACTAGTGCAATTCAACTTTATTACTATCAACAATTGCAATTGAAGTTCAATCCTATACACACATATCTCATAGGATTGGGAGGTGTGGAAACCCCTTGCATGGGTGAGGTGGAACTTCCCCTCTACATTCAAGATGTTCTAATGACAGTCAAAGTGCTAGTGTGCGAAGACGAGGATCTTACCAAACCTCTTATCTTGGGCCAAGACTAGATCTATGATCATGCAGTCAACCTAAACCTAAGAAGTGGAATTCTTGAGGCATGGGTGAGCCAAAGCTGCATCATAATTGAGTTAGAAAATGAAGCACTCAGGCCACTTACAGGGAAAGACACCAACTCCTGGTCCTTCGAGGAACACACTTGACGATAACTGTGTTATTCTTGTCCAAGATTCTATGGTGCAGAAGATTGTCACTTCTGAAGGACACTGAGAAACCAATGGCGAACTCCCTTCTTTTCCAAAGAGGATCCCAGGAAAGCAAGCAGGGCAGCACAAGACAAAGAGGAAGCCAATAATCAAGATGCATGATCAATGACTAGTGCAACATAAAGTACCTCATGGAATGAAGCAGATCTAAATGTGCAAGGGTGCACAACCCTCTGCTCGAGAGATAAGATCCCAAAGATGCACCAAACGAACTCATTAGTCTAAGACTACAATGAAGGAGTATCCTAGACATCAACCTAGATGGACCATTTCTATTTGGGTCTCAAGGCAGTCAATGAAGGCTGACCCAAATACTAGATAGATTTGGGTGCCCAAGACCTGCTCACAAGCTCAAATAGCTTCATCCCCACTCACAAGATTGAATCAATGCTCACAGGCACTTTGGGCACAAATCCCAGGGCAAACATTTACACCCCACATCATCACATCTCCGGTCACACCTAGGAATGTTAGGAAATGGGTACCCAAAAAGTCCCAAATCCAACACAATCCAGTCCACAAACCTTTACATGTCATCATTATTAAAAGCTACGATCCCATGATCAAAGTTTGGAGACTTAAACCCTGTATCAAACCCCTTGACCCAATTTTGTAAATCAATCCACTCTATAGTAGATGCATTTTGAGTACAATGCACATCCAAAAGTATGCATCTAGGGGAATCACTAACCTACTAACCAACATTCACACACATCATGAACACTCCACCCATTAACCCCTAACCAATTTGGATATCATGTTAGTATTGTGGAGGGAACACCATAACACCATGTTTCCTATGCAATACTAATATGCTCCTCTTCTTCTAGCGGATAAGCATCTAGAAATCAAAGCAATATTAGCAGGCCCAGCCCGTAGGCAGGAGTGATTCTAGCAGGAGTGAACATGGAAGATCTACCAATTGAAGCGCCACCAACTAAATGACCTGTAGAGCTATGACACATCCAACAAATACCCATATTAGACCCCCCCCCCACAAGAATAACAGAGAGAGTTCATGCAAACTCTCACTAGTTCAATTGCATGTCAGGGCCCTTAGGAGAGGCGAAGTACATCTAGGAGTCCAAATGTGAGTGTGACAAGGCATGGGTATGATTCCAATTCTTTTCCAAAGAGTTTGAGATCTCTAGAACACACCAGAACTTCAAAGCATATGGTAGGACGTAGGGCTGGCGGAATACTTTGAGGCACCCCTACCGAAACCGGATTTTTTGCGGTGTTACTATTTGGTATAAACATTATAGGTAAATGAGGAAAAGGAGTGTTGAAGCTCAAGGTAAAGGACAAGCATAATAAGTGCATCAAAGAAGTGGATACACAAGAACAATGAGCAAGTAAGGAGCTCCAAGAAGTACATGTCAAATTTTCAGAAGAATCCCTATAAAAATAGTGATTTTCATCACTAAAAACCATTGTAAATACCATTTTCTATTTTTGTAACTCCATTTTGTTCAAGCCAAGGAGTCCTTGAGCTTGAGGAGTATTAGAAGTATCATCCTACCAATTTTCATAATTTTTAGACTTCGTTTGAGCCCTCAAATAAGCCTTGGAACCTAATTTTTAGCTAGGCCGGACACTAGGTCTGGACAGGACCAAAACTAGTCAAAAAACTATAAAAAGAGCTAGAGAGCTCATTTTTGGGGGTTAGCTTGTTAGAGAATAAAGCTTTTGTAAGAGAACTCTTTTGCAATCGAAGCTTTCGATGGTTCATCTCTTTGATCCTGCCTTGTGCGCGTGTGTGTGTATGTGTGTGCATGTTTGTGTCCATTCACTCACGCACTTGTGCCTTCACTTGCTCGAGCTTCGAGGATGAGCATTGTGATGGTAAGATCGTAGATTTGCGACGTTGGAAGGTAAAAAAACTGTCATTTTTATTCATTTTCTGATTTTTCCTCTTCTTCTTCTTCATCATCATCATCACCATATTCATCCATCTTCTTCTTCATAGAAATTTTTTGTTTTTTAGTGCATTTTCACCATTTTTATACCATTTTTCATGCATTATTGTGCGAGAAGGAGTTAGGAAATGCAAGGGAGAGCAAGCACCTGTGTTTTTCATGATTTTCTGCACATACGGAGGTCGCCATTGCTCGGCGCTAAGAAATTTGAATTTTCGGCCAAAAAACACGATTTTGACCGAAAATCGTGAATTTCATAAAATTTCAAATTAAAAAAAAAATGATTTTCTATTTCCCGCCTAAAAGCTTTTGGAAAAGAACACGATTTTGAGGTCATTATCGGAATCACAATTCTCTGGTTGTGCTGAAAATCGTGATTCTCTAAATTTCGCAAAAACACGATTCTGAGCAAAAAAAACGATTTTTAGTTGGATCAGAATCGCGATTTTCACGAATCACGATTTTCATCCAAAATCGCAATTTTCACGACTTTGAGAAAACATGATTTTTAGTGGGCTCAAAATTGCGATTTTCACAAATCACGATTTTCAGTCAAAAGCACGATTTTGGGAAAACACGATTCTCTGTTGGCTCCAAAATCGCGATTTTCAAAAACATGATTTTCATCCAAAATCGTGATTTTCAGAACACGATTTTCAAGAACATGATTTTCAATCAAAATCGTGATTTTTTGGTCATTCTCAAAATCGCGATTTTCTAACCAAAAACACAATTTTGATGAAACACGATTTTCATTGAAAATCATGATTTTCATGTCAAAAACACGATTTTGAGAAAAACACAATTTTCATCCAAAATCTCGATTTTCTGATCATTCTCAAAATCGCGTTTTGCACGATTCTCACTCAAAATCGCATTTTTCACGATTTTCATTCAAAATTGCCTTTTTGGGAATTGCTTAGAATCGTGATTTTCATCATTGCTCAGAATCATGATTTTCATAGGTGCTCAGCATCGCGATTTTCATGATTTCACAAAATCGTGATTTTCACGGTTGCTCAGCATCGCGATTTTCTTGATGCCTCAAAATTGCGATTTTCACACAAAATCGTGATTTTTCCAAAAGGTCCTGTTTGCCTGTTTTGACCCCCAGGAGCCTGATTTGACATAACTTTTTCATTAAAAGTACATTTTTTAGCTCTATAGCTAGTTGGATAATTTGAAGTTGACCCTCAGGTGGAACCAGGAACCCAAGGGGACTCCAAAGGATTTTGAACTATACCAAAGGGAAATTTTGGACTCTTAACCAAAGCTTTCTGAACCTGAGATCTGGTAGACACCTAGGCAAAGATATAAAAAGCATTAGATCTTCTGAGGCTAGTGTCAACCATATAGCTAAGTCTTGGGCACAACAACTAAGTGGTCATCCTTACGTACTAAGTTCCGACACAAGTGATTCATAAATGTCTTTTAGCATGGGGAAACTTAGAGGTAACTCAGGCACTACCTATTTACAAACACCAGAAGGTCCATATAAGACACTGTTGGAATATATTTGGACCAACCGATTAGGTGCTTGCATCTATGAGGATGGCCTGAGGTGATCAGCGGTCCAAATCAAAAATCCAGATCAACCCTTTGGATTTGAACACCCAGTAATCAAGTTCGAAGAGGGTTCATACATTGATAAGGAAGGGACCATGTATGTGGTCACCAACCTACCAGATAGGACCGATGAGTTTGGAAATATCATTCCTGAGAATGAGATAGGAAACCTAGAACAAGGAAATGTAGGACAAGGACCCTAGACTCCTAGAGGCAAGTCACTTTTGACCAGAGTGATCACTCCAAATTGGATCCCTCAAGATAACAAAAGCATTGAACTATTCTTGAATAGAGAAACAGAGGAAGCCTTTTGGAGATTCAAGCTAGATCAACCTAGCCAATTGGGCATAGTCATCGTCTACGAGTTCAAGGATCCAGAGACACCAGGCAAAGTTGTCTACCTAGATAACACATTAGAGAAAATATTCTTGGTAACAGAACATGATAGATGTTAACCGTACAAATGGTTGTAGAGTAAATGTTTGATTGTAGGTATCTTGCATGGAAAGATGCTTGATTTCAGGTATCTTGAAGGAGCATACCACAGTAGGCCTTACATTGGTGGATACTTATGAGGAGCAGGGGGTGCTTAGGAAAGCATGGGAAGTATTTGACAAGTCCTTGTGAGAGAAAAAGTCCTTGGGATGCATTATTGTTAGGTTACTTCCAAAATGGGTATGGTGTTCTCGTCTTCATGGCTTTGAGCAAATGTAATCAGGGGGCATGGCTCCGGTATCTCACTGGTGTACAAGTGCAAGCCAAGGACCCAAATAAGGTGTGAATATATGAACATATAGGCATCTAATAAAATGATATGATTTGTTTTGGGAATAGGTTTTTTGCAGGATGTACCAATAGAAAATGGGAGGTTGTAATTGAATTTGTTCACCGTCTCATCTCAAGAAGTATTTGTTGCAGCGTTTGTTGTGTTTTCCTTGCTCTAGCATGCAGGGATCAAATACCCAAGGAAGAAAACAGGATATGAGAGGACGAATGTGGCCATCACTGCAAGGTCCATGAGATCTTCTATAAGATGGAACGTGCTTTAAACTTTGCATAGAAATAAGTGTGGCAGGTGATGAAGGACCAATGCACTTAAGGAAGGGAAGTGCCCTATGACAATACGTGAGGGGTTAATTCCCTTGTTTTTTGTAGAGATATGCAGGTACAAGGGGGATTTGGCTCTGATGGACACGGAAAAAAGGGGGACATACCCGTAGTTGCACGCACACTTGGGGCAGGAAAGGAGAGAGCATTTCATTTTTTTCTAGGCAGCGGGTCTCATGGTTTTTTTGTCTCTTCTTCGTTGTTTGGTGCAGGTATCCCGACGAGGAAGCGGGCTATGAAGGGGGGGGGGGTTCTCCTATATATTCTCTCGGAGGACTCCTACTCTGTCTCTCTCTTTTTTGGGCTTTTTCTGGGATCTGTACAGGTTCATGAGCAAAGGAGGGGGGCTGGACACCCACGCTGACTGCTAGACAACAGCAGAAGAGGGATTTTTCCATATATAGAGGCGTGGAAGGGGGAGTTATGCCAGAGAAATAACATGAGGGGGGCTGTCCAAGTGTGCATCGAGAGAGAAGCTGGGGGGGGGGACTATTTTTGGAAAGAGGTTAAGGACTTCGACTCCTTCTGCGGGCAGGACAACAGTGGATTGAGGGTTCCACCAATGAGCTCGGTGAGAAGAGGAGAACAGGAGAGCAAGTGGTGGGGTGCTTGAGCTAGAAAAAGATGGTTGCTATCGACTGTTGAAGAGGGAGGGTAGTAATTCGGGTGACACATGTGGCTGGAGAATGTCATAGAGCGAGGGACTCACGGAGGTAGCAACACGTGTCAATATGAGGTGGCTCTCAAAGATAATTTGGCTTCCTAGAAAGGACCTGAGGAATCTACATTGGATTGGGTGATACGAGTTCAGAAAGAACCAGAAAAAAGGATGTTGTTCAAAAGGCCTGAAAGGCTGTTTTGTGGCAAGACTCAAAAGCTTCATTAATCGTTCTGTTCAAGCACGCTTAAAGCTCTGATGAAAATGGTCAAGCTGAGCTTCACCCTTGAGATATGAGTGTTGTTGCGTGTGAATGTACCCACACAAGCTCCATGGGATCATCCTCAAGCACAAATTAGATGTTGTGATAATATTCCTGGAGTATGCTCAGCTTCCCTTCTTCATTCCAAGTGGCACGTCCTTGCTAGTGTGTTATTCTGACTAATGACCTGTGTGAATTGGTAGGTACTAAGTATCAACATTAATACATGCATTAATACATGCAATATTGTTTTGAGGACTGTTCTATTCTTCTGCGCGAGTAGATTATGTGATACTATTCTCAGGTCTTACACTCCCCTTAGGAATAGTGTGGTGTAATGACCACATGTATAGGAATGGAATGTTGCTTCATCACAGAATGTGGATGTTTTTATGCGGATGAGTTCCTGGGATAGTTTCTTGTAGGAAAAAATTGCAATTTTCGAACCCAAGTCAATGCCCAAAGGTGTGCGATGATGGTAGATTTATTATAGCATTACATGGACTTCTATGCTTGTATTGTTTCACGCATCCCTATGATATGTGATCATATACATTGGAATCACTATCTGATTGTTGGCGAGGTCTTTTTTTGGGAGGAGTGTGTGATATCAATCTGTTTATTGACTCTTATCAAAGAATAGTAATCAAATGGATGGGTTGATCTGATGATGACTGTTGATTATAGCATCCGTACCAGTTTGTTGAATCATTAGAGTTGTTAACTGCAACATATCTGAGATGTCACGAGTAATGAGTCTTTTCTCTTAGTTTTTGCCTAAGCGCTTGTCTTAAGACCCTGACTCGTTAGAAGATTATATGCGCATATATGAATGGAGCTTTTATTCAAATATACCGGGAACTGAAAGCGATTGTAATTGATTCAAAAGTTGAGCGTGATCAATTCACGTAAATGTGTAGGCATAAGTGACTTGGATCTTGTTTTTCATGTGAATATGTCAACTTTTTATGCTTATGTGAATACAATAATGAAGTTATTTCGAGGTAATTTTATTGGGTCTAAACTTATGAGAGAAAGGTGGAAAGAGAGAGAGGCCGTGTGTGTGGTTGTACGCATAAGAAGGGATGTGAGAGCATACATGCTCATGTAGGAGGGCGTAAGAATGTGTATGTGTGTATGGGCATGTGGAAGGACAAGAAGAGAAAGGGTTGAGAAAGGGTGCGGGAATAGGTAAGACAAGGAAAAGAGAGCAAAGGTGATTAAGAGTAAGTGAGGAAGAGGGGAGGTGAAGGAGAGTGAAAGGTGGGTGGAAATGCACAAGTGTGTGCACTACAGGTGTGAGTAGGTATATGTGTGCGAACTTGGAAGTGAGTAGTGAGGTAAAGGATAGGAGGCATATGTGTGTGTATGGGTGAAAGAGAGTGAAAGGGAGAAATGAAAGTGTGAGTGTAAAGAGACTATGTAAGGGAGTGAATGCGCATGTGCATGTGAGTGTGCATAAGGTTGCGGGTGCGGGTGTATGTGGCCACAAGTGTATGCGGGTGAGTGAAACGAAGGAACTAAGAGTAGGAAAGAGAATAGGCCACGTGAATTAGTTAGGACGAAGGTGCATGTGTGAAGAGAAGCTTGAAAACGTTCAAATACGACTAAGGGACTTAAAGCAACAAGAGTGGACCGATTTTGAGGGACTTAGATCCAGTATAAGCGCCTCTCAACATCTTTTGCCTTGGACTAAGAGTGTTACCATTTTGGTGCATTTGCCAGGAAAAGCTTGGTAAGTCTCTATAAGAGAGTGACATAGGTTCGCCTAGCGCCACATGTTGGCCGAGCTTGCGGACCCCGGATCTAGTACATGAGCGAGGGGAGCTCATCTTCAAGAGGAACGCGAATGGAAAGAGAAGAGCATGCTCAGAGAAGAGCCCTTGAAAGAGAAAGGCAAAGGTGGGAGTTGCAAGGTGAGTCGACCTCGAATAGCGGGAAGAGATCCGTCAAAAAACTGTACTCCTGTAGGAGAGTCGCGAATCAGGTGCAAAAGTTTGAAGGAGGGATCCTAAGGCCGAGTGCACTAAACTTCTGGGATCGTGAGGATATTGACATTATGCCACTGTTTGAAATGGCTCAACGAGTCCAAGTGCATTTAGGAGACTTTCCTAAATTCTCGGGATTGTGGGATGAGGATCCGGATAGCTCTATCCAATTGTTCGAGGTCACCTGTGAAGCAAATGAAGTGGTTGACCAAGCGCAAAGACTTTGAATCTTGCGGCCATATTTAGAGATGAGGCTGCCAACTGGTATGAAAACTCGGAAGAGCCGCGAAGGCAAACTTATCAAATGCTAAAGGATGCCTTTTTGGCTAAGTTTCGTAGGCAAGGTTTCCAAGATCGTCTAGCTCAACAAATGGATTATCTCCGGCTGGGGGTAAATGAGAGTATAGACCATTATATCCAGCGGATGGAAACTTTGGTAAGAAAGATGGGCGCGAATGCCCCAAACGAAGATACCTTGAAACGGAGATTTATTGCGGGACTTAGAGATCCAAGCGCTCAACAACATATCAGTTTGAGCCGATCGACAACGTTGGTAGCTACCAAAGATGTTGCCCGCGTGTGGGAAGAGGTTCAACTTGGCCAACAACGAAGGCAAGAACTTTTATTTGAACCAATGCAAGGTACGAACAATGGGTCTACAAGTGGTGCTACTCAGGCAAATCCTGCTGTAACTCCACCTTCATTTATGGCCGCTACAAACACGCCCCAAGAGGTAAAGCCCATGTTGACCGAAGAAAGGATTATCAAAATCATGGCTCAAGCGGTAAAAGCTGCCACTCTAACTCATGAAACATATGCAGTAAGGCAGGAAGTGGCACTCGAGCCAAGTCAAGGAGTGTTTAGATCAAACATCTTTTGTGCGAAATGCCGAGGATATGGGCACATGGCCACAGAATGTCCTAGAGTCTCGAGATTATATGTAGAACCGAGAGTCTTTTGCAACTTTTGCAAAAGGAACAATCACACTGAAGATGAGTGCCGTGATAAGGGAAAGTGGCTAAACAATAGGAAATATCCCTATCAAGGATTACCAGGCCAAAGTGAACCTCCCGTGCCTCGATGGGGGCCTAGACCCACGTATGCTTATGGAGGCCAACTTCAAGCAGGCAAATATCAAAGGCCTGAACCACAAAATCAAAGGAGAACGGGACCGCCAGAGTGTTGGCGATGTGGGTGCCTTGGGCATATACAAGCACATTGCCCGAATTCAAGGAAGCAAGAAGACTTTACACCGATGTGCCAATATTGTAGTAGGGAGGGCCATTATGATATTGACTGCCCGCAACAAAGAAATGATTATGGCCAGGGAGAAAGAGGGCTGAGACTTCCGCCTATGCACAGCCGCAACCGCAACCGATGATGCAACCTCAAGGAAGAGTGCCCAATACTGGAGTAGTAATTAGGGAATTGGACCCAGGAGCTAGCACTTCAACCCACCATGTAGAGGCAAATCAAGGAAAAGAGAAAGGTAAAGAACCGATGGTGGCTGTGGTCACTCGCGCACAAGAGTACATTCGAGGGGACCCAGTTCAAGTGAATGACGATGACGAGATTCATAGGCAAAGATATTTGGACGAAGAAGACGAGATGGAGGTGCTTCCACCAATTACACGGAAATTTGTACCGGGTGTTCCACCATTTCCAGAAAGGCTAAAAGTCCAAGAGAAGTTTCCAAAAAAGAAGCAAGCAGAACCAAGAATGGACATTGTACAAAGGCTTGCCCAGATCGAAGTCACCTTGGATTTGTCCACATTACTAAGGTGTTCGCCAACCTACAAAAATCAATTCTACAATGAGTTTTTCAAGAAACCAAGGAAAGCGAAAAGAAAAGAAAAAGTGGATGAGGTGGTCTTAGGGACGATCCAAAGTATTATGACTCAAGTGGACTCGAATGCCCCTGCGGTCATAGTGGAGATCAATGGATATGCAATCCCAGGCGCGCAATTGGATAGCGGAGCCGTAGTGAACCTAATGACAGAATACATGACGAAAGCGTTGGGATTGACACGATTGGAAGATACCCCAATGTCTCTCCAAATGGCTGACTAGACGTAGGTAAAGCCTGTAGGATTAATACGAAATGTGCAAACTATTGTTGGTGGCATTGAATTCTCCATGGACTACTTGGTTGTGAGACCAAGATCCACCGAAACTACGTTTTCTAAATTATTGGGGCGACCATGGCTGATGCAGGCTGATTGTGCACATGATTGGAGGATGGGGTTTATCACTATTGGACCCAAAACCGATTGAATACAAATGCAAGTGACCCCTAATGAAGATGCTAAGAAAACGGTCTCGATCAAAGAGCCAGAAAAGAAAGTGGTTGAAAAAGATGTGCGTGAAAAAGTACGTGAAAAGTTCTCTCTGAAATTAGAAAATTACAAAAGCCTTTTGCAAGATGGATTTAACTTACAAGCAACAAGGCAAGGTCAACCCAAGATGGGTGAATATGCGCTCCCGACCTTGTACGATGATGACTCAGATAGGGAGCTATTAGGAACACTGAGTCACAACAAAGGAGAACAAAGACATGTTCTCTTTTTCTTTTTACCTAAATACCATTATATGAAGCAAAAAAGTGGGCATTTTACAATATCTAGAAAGCATCACGAGTCTTGCTTGTAAATATTGTCTTTAGAAGCTTGATCTCATATCCCAAGTAGTCAAGATAGATATACTAAAATTCTTGCTGCCATGAAAACTAGTTGTTGAGCATGACCGAGAATCCCACATCATGATCTTGGACAATAGATTAGAGTTGAAAAGGTACATGTAAGAATTCGCGAAGCTCCTTCATTACATCTATAACCTCAACAAGCACAGAAGATAGCTAATTAAGAGTTACTCGAAAATTAGAGTACATGTGTTGTAAAAATCAGAGCATTTTAACAAGGCAATTAAGATCATCCCCTTTGTATGGTTAAGATCCCCATTGAATGCCCATATTAACAGAATATGAAATACACTTCACAAAAGCATTCCCAAGAGAAGATAATATTCAACAAAATTATACTAAGAAACATTCACACATGATCAGAGAAATGCTCAAGATAAATCAAGCTGAACACCAAGTGGAAGCAGAACTCCAAATTATATTTCCATTAAAATGATCTTTTACATTTCATGTGTTTTACAAGAGTTATGTGAATCTACAATAGAAGCTGATCATAGCTTTCCTCAGGCTCAAGGGTATTGGTATCCTCTGGCACATTAGAACACCTATCTTGCCTCTCTTGCTCCAAGATTGGCTCTTCAAGGTCAGCCATGTCCCCAGGTTCATCTGCAAGTGGGGGAACAGGCTCCCTTGAAGCTGCTTGGAATCTCTCCGTATCTGCAATGTGCTTCCTTCCAACCTCTTGGTCTTCATCTGGGCATTCATTCAGCCCATTGATTCTCATTCTAATGAAGCTCACTTGAGCATCATCCTTCTCCACAGCTATGCAGTGCCTGAACATCTTTAAGGAGCAAGCCAGAGTCGTTCCTGAAACAGCAGAAAACCTCTTAGAGGCTTCAATCAACAATGACTAATGAAAATTGTGAAAATTGAAATTACCTGTGCCCGAAAAAAGGTCTAGGACCCAGTCATCATCATTGGAAAATAGCTGAAGCAATCTCATTATGAGTTTTTGTGGCTTCTGCTAAGAGTTAACCAATGTCATGTCCCCAGCTACATGACGAAGTTTCTTGGTAACGGTTGGGAACATGAGCACATTTGAGATCCCATTCTCATTGCAATGCTCCCTGACTCTCCTTTTGCTTACTTCATCATAATAGCCCACTGTAATGCATTCAGTGGCACTCACAAACCGATGCAAAGGAGTGTGATTTACGTTTGTCTTCACCCTGCAAAAAAGAACTATGAGTCACATAGGGCATCATTAAAGCCATGGAGATAGAAAGAAGATTACTTACCAAGTGAGGCACTCCACAGCATGACATCTTGCCTTCAGAGCAGTTGAAACAGAGAAAGACTGGTCTCTGCTATGGAAAATTACTATCCTCCAAAGAGGAGACATAGTCAACTCTGCAAAATCAGTGACCATCTTCCGAATCTGAGGGTGTTTGAAGGGTTCATCATCATTAACTGATCCTAACATCCTAAATCCATAGGGTATGTCCGCTATGAGAAGGGAGAAATGTTTTCTAGGCACAACAGAACAAATATTATTTACATCACTACAGACACATTGTAATATACAGGCCTAAGGGGGTCTAGGGGATTGGAGAAACATTTAAGATCGGGTTCATCATCAAAATCCATCTCCTTCGCTTTCAGTCTAGATTTCTCATGCCTTGCTCTTTGAATGTGAGCAAGGAATGCAGGGGGGCAATCATCTAGTACCTCTGTAGACTTACTTTTCCTTGGTTTCTGCAGAACAAATTGGAAAAATAATTAGAAGAGCTCTTCAGTACAACAAACAGAACATAAAGAACGGATGTATGGCATCGATTTCTTGTTGGGGTAGATGCTAGGCATCGACCTTCTACTAAAAATCGATGCTTGGCATCGACCTAGGGACCTAAGTCGATGCCTGGCATCGACTTTTGCCACGAGGTCGATGCCAGGCATCGACTTTTGTTGCAGGTCGATGCCAGGCATCGACTTATGCTGCAAGTCGATGCCAGGCATCGACTTATGCCCCCAAGTCGATGCCAGGCATCGACTTATGCTGCAAGTCGATGCCAGGCATCGACTTATGCCCCCAAGTCGATGCCAGGCATCGACTTATGCCCCCATGTTGATGCCATGCAATGCATCAAATTGTTTAGTATGAAATATTGTGATAAGAGAATCTACCCAATCACGAAACAGGATGAAATATTCTGATAAGGCTTTGTAGGATGATGTGGTTGGATAGTCTGCTTGGACCTCTGTCCAAGAAAAGCAACCCAGCCTCTTCATCATCACCTCCTGAATCTTCATGTACACTTTATGACTAGAGACACATAAATATAAAAGAGACTAGGTTAGACAAGAAGCATGGGAGGAGGGAAAAAGGATCTGAGAATAACATACATACTTATTGAGCTCAGTCACCATCTCCTCGAGGCTCAACTCCTTCGAGATTACCCTTGACAAAGTTGATATGATCAATGTATCATCCTTGATTCCTGAAGGGCCCTCCATGGGGTCAGCTTCATGTCCTCAGGAGCCTCTTCAATTGAAAGGTCAACTTTCCTTCCCTTTCCCCTCAGATCAATTTGTGGGTTTGGCCTCGACTTTCGTTGCTTCTGGCCCTTGACCTCCTTGTGCTCCCACATTGTGAAGATTCTATCCTGAAGATCCCAGATCTCACCTGATCTGAATGCCAGTTGAAACCATGGATCATATTTCCTCAAAGCATCTGACTTTCTATTCTCATCCAATGCAATTCCAACCTCAATAAGGCATTGCTTTCGTAGATTGGGATGTATTCTCGCAGCTTCCTTCACAAGACAATCTTCGTATTCATGGTGGAAGAACCGAATTCTCTCTATGGAGGACATTTTCTGCCTGTAGTCATTGTCGTTGTTGTGATCCCAAGCAAGAAGCTTGGCTTCCTCAGTTGTAAGACCAGCATATATCTTACACTCTGCATACCTAAAGAAAAATGTAGTAGGGTGTCCTTCACTAACTGTCTACGAGCCTCTGCAGAGTGTGAACCTCCAATCACATAATAAGTGTACTCCTCAAACAAATTCTCATTGAAATCCTCCACACAGCTGCACTCATGCGGATCCACCATGACAAGGAATGGCACAACAGTAGCATGAGGATTAATTTTCATTTTCTTCTTAAGATTTTGGACATGCAAATTATGTGGCTCCCTGATCTCAAGGGGCCTCCTCCCTGTGACTGGATCCACTGGTGGCCTGTGGATAATATTAATAGGCAGGTGGAACAACTGCCCCTTCTTCACAACTTTTCTTCTAGCTATGTCCTCCCTCATCTTATTCTGCTCAGTGCCAAGCACACCAGATGCAAGCTCTCCACCAGGTGCAACAATAATGTCCCCAGAGCTAGAGCTTGAGTCAGAAAAGTCCTCTTCTGCAATTATCTTCTTTTTCTTTTGGGGCTTTTTCTGCACACTCTGCTTACCCCTTGCCTTTACAGGGGTCGTCTTCTTGTGCTGTGTTGGCATGATATTTCCCTATATCCATGGCATCAGGTCCTTGATGAAATTCACTGAGTCTCTGCATATCTGAGCTAGCTCCTCTGGAACACAGCACTCTGGGCACAAGAAATCCATCTTGCATATGACATTTCTTAATCCCTTCGATGTCTCCACCAAGAAAAGCAGGTTGTAAGAATCTTCATCTTCATAATCCAATTTGTAAACAAGTCCATACTGAAAACCTTGTGTTGTCGTGATCTTTCCTCTGCCATAGGCCCCTGCGAACACAAGGAGGACTGCATTCTTCTCTTCAACGTACTGAAGGCACCATTCGAGATTTTTCATGTCCCGAAGTGGACGATCTGTCTTCATGACCTCTGTCTCCCTCGACCTTTCCTTCATATTTGGATCCTCCACAGGAATTTTTATGCTACTCTGTCCACCTGAGGATATTCCTAGTGGGTTGCTGGCCTTCTCAGAGGATAATGGTGCAATAATTTTCTTTGGCTTTGCTTGGTGACCACTGCCTTTGTCACGTTGCTGGTCAGCAGAGCCCATGGTGACTCTGAGCTTCTTGATGGGCCTTTCATCCTTGTACTCCGCATCCCTGAAAGCAATTGGAAATATCAGATCAAACGTAAATGTGGTTTCAAAGGCCCAAGTCCATGCAAGGCATTGATTTTGAGCTTCAGGTCGATGCCAGGCATCGATGTTTAAGTGCATGTCAATGCCAGGCATCGACTTTGTGTGCAAGTCGATGCTAGGCATCGACTTGAGGGTGAAAGTCGATGCTAGGCATCGAGTTGGGGGTGCAAGAGTCGATGCTTGGCATCCACTTTTGGGCCCAAGTCGATGCCTGGCATCGACTTTTGGGCCAAGTCGATGCCTGGCATCGACTTTTACCCTCAAGTCGATGCCTGGCATCGACTTGCACATAAAGTCGATGCCTGGCATCTACTTGGGCACAAAAGTTGATGCCAAGCATCGACTTGGGCCCAAAAGCCGATGCCAAGCATCGATTTTGCACCCAAAAGTCGATGCCTGGCATCGACTTTTCAGTGCACGTTGATGCCGGCAAGTCGATGCTTGGCATCGTTTTTTGGTCCCAAGTCGATGCTTGGCATCGACTTGGGGCTGCAAGTCGATGCCAGGCATCGACTTGCACCGACAAGTCGATGCCTGGCATCGACTTGCACCTGCAAGTCGATGCCAGGCATCGACTTGGGGCTGCAAGTCGATGCCAGGCATCGACTTGCACCCACGAGTCGATGCCTGGCATCGACTTGCTCCTGCAAGTCGATGCCTGGCATCGACTTACACCTTAAAGTCGATGCCAGGCATCGACCTGTACATGCTTTGGATCCATATTTCTAGAGGCAAGAAAAATAAAGACCTAGAAATGAGATATTTACACAGACATACAGAGGGAATCTTTTTGGAATCTTTATTTATGTTATGATTTTGTCTACCTCTTGGTACTTTTGCCAACATTCTTCTTCTCCATCAGACTTGGCTTGCTGGTATGCTGACCTCTGTGCTCCATGGCTGTCTGTGCTCTGCTGCTCTCTCTTGCTCGTGGATTTTGAAAATGCGAATGATCTCCTCCTCTGGTATTTATAGGCAATTGGGTAACTTGAACCAGAAACTAACTGGATCTAACTGAATGAGTCCACTTGCTAACTAAATCTGTCAACTTATCTAACCAGGGAATAGCACCCACACAAATAGGCTGTTTCAGAGCCACTTTAATGAAATATTCATAGACCCTTGCAACTATTTATATACATTTGCATAGAAATTACATTTCAATGGCAAGAGTATGGTATGTCCATGAGGATGTCTAAACTCATGTAGAGATTTGTTTCTAAGAATCTCTTTCTTGGGAGAAAATCAAGTCAAAGTTGTGTTAAATGTGGGAGACTAATGACATCTTCATAGTATTACCCTCCACACTTTAGTTCATATTCACATTTATCTTGTAACTCACTGTTGAAATGGAAAATCACTATGAATAAACATTCTAGTACAGAACCTTGCAACTATTTATATACATTTGCATGGAAATTAAACTTCAATGGCAACAGTATGGTATGTACATGAGGATTTCTAATCTCATGTAGATGTTTTTTCTTAGAGTCTGTTGCTTGGGAGAAAATTAGGTCTAAGTTGTGAGATTAATGACATCTTTATAGTGTTATCCTCCACACTTTAGTTCATATTCACATTTATCTTGTAACACATTGTTGAAATGGAAAATCAATGTATGAATATACTTTCTGTGTGCCTCTTTTACACATAATTCTTTTTCAATATACTTTCATCTACCTCTTTGATATCTAGCCAAGACCACAATAAAACATAATCCTTGAAATCTTAACCAAATGTAAAATTTCTTCTTGTATAGTGTTCAATGGCATAGCATATTCCAGTTGGAACTCAACTTGGATATATTCCAGTTGTAAAATTTCTCCAAACAATTTTATTATATATTCCTGTTGGAACACAACTTTGATATATTTTGATTCATTCACAATGCTTAGACTGAATGACTCATATGAAGTTAGAAATCAACTGTGTTTCTCATTTGAATCAAAAGTGAATCAAATCTTTGGTTCCCTTATTAGTGTATATTTGAGTAATTAAGTGATTTGATGTAATTTGATGTTTTATGTTATTTAATGTACTTTAATAAGCTTTTGATTTCATATCTTCTTGATGTGACATTTGATGTGATATCTTCACTTGATCTCGGATTTCTACTTATTTAAAAAGGTCATTCATCTTCAGTCTTCTGTGAACTCAGTGAAGATGAGCTCAATCTTTTCAGTGGATGCTTGGGCATCAGCTTCCTCTGCTCATATTGATTCATTGTTCTCAGTTGAGCCTTTCCAGAGAAATGATGATCCCTATGATTTAGAACGTGCTGATGATTCCATGTTTTCTGTTGAGTCATTTAAGTTATCCAATTCACAGTGCAATGCTGCTCATACAAATGCACCTCTTGATCTCCCATCTGATCCAACCATTGATCTCCCTTCTGACTCAAGTGCATGTGGAGCAACGAAAAAGCAAAGCAAGCTCAATCTACGATTTAAAAGAAGGTCTCATGAAGTAAGTCGAAAAAGATTTAAATTTCTTACTTCAGATAGACAGATTGCATTGGATATTGTGAAGCATTGTTGTGGTTTGAAATGCTTGTATAATTTAGGGATGAAGAAACTAAAGCACATAAGAGAAAAATTCCTCCATTTAGATAGTGAAAGGCAAGATATATACCTTGTTTCTTGCATGCAAATGATTGAGGATAACATGTCAGTAACGCGTGTTGGTTTTGAATATTTCTTTATTCAAGGGATGCCATGCTGTAGGGCTGCATTTAAAATTGCAATGGGTGTAGGAAATTTTAGAATACATAGGGTTCAACAAGGGTTTTTGAATGGGGATCTCATTTTGGATACGTTCCATGGTGGGACCAAAGGATCTGTTGGACGTCATGCAATGAATTGGATGATGAACTATTTTAGCTTGCATTGTGAAGTTATGCCTACAACTGGAAGGTTGCACTTGTCAGATAACTTTACTCGTCGAGAGGTATTTCAAATATATAGAGAAGACATGGAAAATAGAAATGAGAAGTATGTGTTGTATCGTCACTTTACTCGATTATGGAAGGAGGAGTTTAACAATGTTTCTATTCCTCGTAAAGTTAGAATGGGTGAATGTTCAGTTTGTGCCACTTTGAAAAACATGGCAAAAGGGGCTACAACACCACAGGAAAAGCATAATTTTAAAAACCTTCTTAACAACCATCGTGACAGTCAAGCATTAGAGAGAAAGAAAGCAATTCATCATCGAAGTAAGGCACTCAGAAATCCGGAGCGTTATATGTGTTTGTTGATCGATGGTATGGATAAAAAAAAAACTTGTTTGCCACATTTTTATCGCATCCCTAAGAACATTGGAGATGAAGTCCTTGTGCAAATGCATTTGGTTGGTGCTTTGGTATACAATGGAACTGTAATGTCCAAGGTTTTCTTCACATATCCGAATGTGCATAATGATCCAAACCTTACAGTTACTGTCATTCATCGTGTTTTGCAATCATGGAAGGGTCTTTTGCCACCAACTCTATATTTGCAACTAGATAATACTCCAAGAGAGAATAAAAATTCTACAGTCTTTGGATATTTAAGCATGCTTGTTGAAAAACAGGTATTTCAGAAGGTTAAGGTAAATTTTCTTCTGGTTGGCCACACTCATGATCACATTGATCAAATGTTCAGTACTTTCTCTAAGAAGTTGGCACGTAACAATGCTTTTACTCTTCCGATTTTATCTGAGCTGATTTCAGAAGCATATACTCCAAAACCAGAAGTTCAACACCTCACACAGATTTATGACTTTAAGCACTTTTGCTCAATGGGCCTTGATAACAGTGCTAAGGTTTTGGCTCCATTGCACAATATTAGTTTCAACCATGTATTCTTGATGAGGAGGGTTGATGAAATAACCCTTTTATTTGCAAAGCAGTATTCATCTTCTCTTGGGTGGGAGCCTAAAGAGGGATGCAGATTCTTATTGCAGGTGCCTAATTTGTCTACTGTAACAGTGTATGGTGCAGAACAATTACCATATGAAGATAAAAACAATACAGAAAGATGTGGAAGTGTGGTTGATCAAAGTAAAAGCTGGATGCATGCACTCATTGAAAAGAAGAGACATATTGAGCGTGCAAAAAAATATGTTGGAGATCAAGATGTATCTTGGTGGGAGGACTTTTTCAATCATCAAGAAGAGATTATACAGTATACAATTGCAGGTCACTGGCTAGTTGATGTTCCATTCACATGGGATTTTTGTACACAAAGATCCGTGAATGTGGCCCAAGCATGTAATGCAGATGCACTTCAAAGTTTTATACATCCACCAGAAAGAAATATTTATGTAGGCCCAAGGATGACAAAACAGGCAGAAGCAAGATGGCAAGGAAATTTAATAGAGATAAATGTTGGAACGCTTATTGCAGTACTTGCTGATGGTGATGAGGCTACCAGACCATTTTGGATTGCAAAGGTTTTAGAGATAACTAAAGATATTGATCAGAGAAGAATAGAGGCTTTGGTGGTGCATTGGTATTACACTAAAAGTAGTAATGCATTCACAGGTAAATATAACTTAGAAATGGTGTGTGATGCTAAACGAACAGGTTCAAAAAGGAAAAAGAATATTCGAAGCACATCCACTCTTAAAATGGATGATGTAGATATTCTTGTTTATGATTTTTCCTTGACAAAAACTGGTCACTTGAGGAAAGCAACCATCAACATGATAAAACAAAAGCTTCCAGATGTATGTGGTACCAGGAAATCATAGGAAAACAAGAAGAGTTGTGCATGATCCTGCAGAATTTGGTATGTACGTGGATGAAGATAGAGCTCTTGTGGATATAGAAGAAGAAGAAGAGAGCTCTCAACAGTATGAGACTGAATCAAGTGCATCAGATGATGAGGGTGTAGACATAGATCGACAAAGTTGTGAGTTGCATTGAAGCTCTCAGACATTTTTAGTGCTTATGTAAATGCCTCAAAGTAGTTTGGTTAATGAAACCATGTTTTGTAGCAATTTTGAATAACAATCAGATATCCACCCATTAAAGATATGTCTAAAATGTTATTTTTGTGTAAAAACTATTGACTTCTACATTCTTATATATATTTTAGACATGTCAATGTCTTATCATATAGATTTTGGACATGTCAATGTCTTATCATATACATTTTGGGACACGTCAATGCCTAATATAGTGAAATTTTGACTACATTTTGAGCTCTTTTTTTTTTTGAGAAAATGACAAAAAACGTCAAAAATTACTTGTTTTCACCTCATTTTTGTAATATATGTATACTGGTGTAAAGGAATTCCAAAAATGAGGTGAAAACATGTAATTTTTGACGTAAGTGTTCTCTTTTTACGACATAGTTCTCGTTTGTTACGACTCGCTGTTTAGGTTTTTTTGAAGGAGTTAGTGAATTTGAGTGTTACACGACAAGCATGGACTCGGAAGGAAAGAAGACAAAGGGAGCACAAGGCTCATCTGAAGAGCTAAAGAGTCAATTGGCCATGCAATGGAAGGAAAAGAAATTTGGAATAGAGGTGGTTACTTTTCGAACTAAAGTTCCAAGGAAATGCCAAGAACCGGCGAAAGTCAGAGGCAATGAGACGTATGTGTCAGAGGTGGTCAAAGAGATGAAGTTAAAAAATGTAAGACTGAAAGACAGAAGGGGAATCAGTGAACTATTAGTTCGGGATGTATGCACATTGGAAAGCGAGTGCATGGACCAAAAGACTGGGGCAACGGACTATGATGAGAAAGTGGAGTTGAAAAAAGAGAAACTGATTTGGTTAGGCGCAAAGGAAGAAAAGTGGTGTGAAGAGGAACAATTAGTTAGGAGTTGCGATGAGTCTCCAGTGGTAGTTGCAGGGGAACCACAAGTTCGAGTTGGTGAAGGAAGCCACGAGAAAAGCCCCGGCAAGGAGTTAGGGAAGGACGAGCCTAGAAGGAGGAGTAGTACAAATGGAAGAGCCAAGCACGAGCGAGGTCAAGGCGATCATGATGGCAAAGATACAACGGAGAAGAGCATTCAGAGTATACATGAAGAGAGAACTTCGAGGAGTCAGATGGACGAAGGACAGGCTAGGACTAATGACAGTATAGTGAAGGATGAAGCTCGCTGCCACATATTGCACAAGGTCCAAAGAGATGGTGGTTTTTGTTTTGAGGTTGCTTCAAAAACGATGTCAGGCCTTTTTGAGTATGGAGATATATGCAGAGAACTTGTTCACTGAATACGACGTCGGGGAAGCACATTGGTTGGTCGAGTTCCTCAATCAAGGTTTGGGTGTCGAATTTCCATTTGTGCAGTTTGAATAGTATTTGATGTATTGGACAGGAATCGTCGAGGATAGATATTTTTATTACGATTCCATTAGAGATACATCGGTAGACGAAGAGGGTTTATGTTGGGCTTGGGCGGACCAATTGGTCATAGGCAGCGATGATGAGGTTCCTGAGGCGAAGCTGGATTCGCCTTCTTAGAGAGTATTGATTTCTGGGAGGTGGACATGGCTAGGTAAGAGAGTCTCGAGCCGGTCTTACAACATAGTCATTAGAAGAGAGGCCTCACGAGGGGATGAACAGCTAAGTGTCAATCAGTTAGGTTGTCGGCAGTCAGCTATGCCATTTGAGTGTCATGTCTGAGGAAGCGAAGACAACATGAAGATCGATCTATCAGGAGTTTATTTTCTTTGTGTTTTTCGTATGCTTGCCCTGTTGGAAAGGTGGGGGAGCACTCCTTTTTGCCTCTCCCTAACTCTCAAGGTTCTTTTGAGGGGAACAGAAAGAGGAAAAGAAAAGAAAAAAATAAATAAATAAAATAAAAAAGAGAAAAATACAAAACAAAAAGAAAAAGCAAAAACATCGTGTCTATATGTGTGCCAACACGCTATGCCGAGCTAGTAGGCGAGCAGAGTCTACCTGGTCGAGCGGTCAGGACTGCGAGCCGATGCTAGTTTCCCCATAGGTGCTAGAGTATGTGTGTGTGTTTTGGTGCTTCGTGCCATAGTGGGTCGACAGGTGAGTGGAGCCATCTCGGCCGGGTGGACGAGACCACAAGCTGCACTCGGCTTCGCTATGGGCAAGCTGTCACTCTAGCACAATGGTGAGTACCAACGTGAGGAGCTTCACCTCATAAATGTCAATCCACGGAGACGTGAGGACCAGTATGAAGACCAAGAGCAAGTGAAGTGCATAAGTGCGTGAGAGAAAGCATACAAACATGCACACACATACACACACACACACGCACAAGGTAAGAGAAAAGAGTGGAACAATGGAAGCACTTCAATTACAAATGAACTCTCTTACAAAGCTGAAATCTACAACAAGCTAACCCCCAAATGAGCTCTCCAGCCCTTTTTATAGTTTTTTGAGTGGATTTGGCCCTGTCCAGACCTAGTGTCCAGCATAGTTAAAAATTAGGTTCCAAGGTTTATTTGGGGACTCAAACGGAATCTAAAAAATATGAAAATTGATAGGATGATACTTCTAATAGTCCTCAAGCTCAAGGACTCCTCGGCTTGAACAAAATGGAGTTGTAAAAATGGAAAACGGTATTTACAATGGTTTTTAGTGATAAAAGTCACTATATTTGTAGGGATTTGTTCTGAAAATTTGACATGTGCTTCTTGGAGCTCCCTACATGCTCCTTCTTCTTGCGTGTCCACTTCATTGATGCGCTTCGCTACTTGTGTGTGACCTTGATTGTCAACACTCCCCCCCCCTCCAGAATATGTCATCCAGACAGACCCTTGTTGTAGTGGTTGTTCCATGTAGTGTGTGGAGAGATAGTGTCCATCATGTATCCACAAGAGTGGTCCATCTTCCAATTGTAGCTTGGGCAGTTGTCGGGTTCATCATTTGTTCATTGCTACCTTTGTCTGGACTTCTTCCTTGTATTCCAGCTTGATGGTGTCCTTGCAAGCTTTCAAAAATTGTGAGCTACTCAAAAGAGGTTATCAATGTTGATTATGAGCAGCTCTCATGGTGGATGGCTTCCTGGCTCGTGTTGCTAGCACCATGATGTCCCCTTGTTCTTCCAAAGATGGCTTCCCTAGTTTCCATACCAAGTACTCATGGCCCATAATGATTGATGGGTAAGTGCATTAGTGCATGGGTTGGAAGAAGAATGTGCCTTGTGCACAGCCGTGTAATGTAGCCCTATGCATGCATACTTTGGAAATGCATTGGAAGAATTATGGTGCAAGAAATTGGGTCTTGAGCAAAGTGCTCAAGGGTATGCCGATGAAGAGGTTTCCTAATCGACCATGGTTATGTTGTTGTTGAAGCATACAATTCTTACCATGGTGAAAGGTCCGTCGAGCTTCAACTCTTCATGTGATGCTTCCATCATGGTGATTGGCCATCAGCTTGTCTTTCGTTGTTGATGGCTATCCTTGTTGATGGTTCACCTGGGGAATTCTTCAAATGCACAATCCCGTTCTTTCTCTCGTCTTCTTCCTCTTCTTCTTTTTCCTCTTTTTTTTTTAATTTTCTCTTTTTTTTCTTTTTTTTTTGTTAATACAATGGAGTAAAACAAGAAAAATGGTGTTAGCCTCAATAAAATATTTTTTACAAGTTAGATGTGTTACATGTGCCTGGGTTTCTCAGGTGTGTCTATGCACGGCCGTGTAATGTAGCCCTATGCATGCATACTTTGGAAATGCATGACCTGAATGGTGCAAAAGACAAGGTTGTGCCAAAGGCACATGGTTGTTGCATGTCGAGGCTTTTAATGTTGTTGGTGGGTGTTGATGTAGTTTTTGTTGGAGGTAGCCAGTGGACCTTGAAATGATGTAATCCTTCTTATAGGGATCCATTTCAGGATAGTATTTGGCCCTATAGACATAAGCTCTGTCCTCTTTATCTTTGGGTGGTTTTTGAATTTTGGTATCCAGCATGGTTCGCTCTTTGGCTCTCTGGAACTAGTGGTACTTTGGGCTTCCACACCCATACCCTTTTTCGGTTGCCTTTTTATGATGGTCGAAGAGGTGGGTTGATCTGCTTTGGTTCTTTGTGCTTGGTGTTGACCCTTGCTTCTCCTTGGCGTCTTTGTGGAAGCTTTGCTTGTGAGGGAGATTTGGGGTGTTTGTGCATGTAAGAGTGTCTTGTGTACCCACATTTGTAATCGCCCTTTTTGAGCTGCAACTAACTTCTTTGGCACCCAAATTTGTACGTTATTATGGTCGACCTCCCGTGATTGCTTTGGTACCCAAATTTGTCGAAGACCATAGGATTGAGCTGGTCCTCATTTCTTGGTGCTTCTTTTAGCATGGTTGGCTTGTCTCACTAGGAAGGGTTGTGGCAAAGCTGGTGGTTGTTCTCCTTTTCGTACCCAAATCTGCTTCATGCCCTGGGCTTCTTTCTTCTTGAATTCTATCTGTCTAGTTGATATAGCAGATGTCTTTTTTGCTTGCCTCTTTGGTCGAGTTACACTCCCATTAGTATGTGAAAGAGAAGCAAGCTTTGCTGGCCTTTGGGCTTGTGCTTCCATGAGTGAGTCCTTTGACTTTGCAGGGTTATTAACACAAACAACATTTTCTTTGCAAAGCGTAGTTTCAAAAGAACTAAGAGAATGTGGGACCTCTGGATTGGTGAGCCTGCAATTGCCTAATTCTAATGCAATACATTGTCCATGTAGCCAAACTTGAAGGATTTCACTTCTTAGATTCAAGTTGACTGCATGGTCATAAATCCAATCTTGACCCAAGACAAGTGGCTCTATAAGGTCCTCATCGTGACATACTAGCATTTTGACTTTCATGGGCATATCTTGAAGGTAGATGGGAAGTTCCACCTCACCCAAACAAGGGGTTTCACACCTCCCAAACCTATGAGATAGGCTTCTATGGGCTTGATGTTCAATTGTAGATCTTGGCAGTATGAAAGTCTAACTGCACTAGTTGATGCACCTGAGTCAATCAATGCTCTCACAGTCCTTACATCCTTCCCTTGTCCTACTGCTGTGTTCACAAATGGACGTCGATCAATTATTTGAGAAGCAAGTGCACTTGGTGTTTGACACATGGCCATGTGGTATCTTGGGGCCTCATGATTAATATCTAGGCCTAGGCGTCTTAACTTATTTCTCCTAATGCGTTCTCTAGCCTCTGCTTGTGCTTCTTCTCTAACCCTTAATTCTTCTTCTTTTCGCTTCTTAGCAGTGTTGAGTCTCTTTAGCATATCCTTTGTAAGAGGTTCTTGATATAGCTTGACTCGACAACCACTGATATAGTTTGGAAGGATATCACCTTCTAGTGTGGCCAATTGAACTGCACCGCTAGTGGAAATTCTATTAATGATCATAGGTCCATATCCTCTTTTTTCCAATTTATGGGCATGGTGCTTGAGTGTATAAACCAACACTAGGTCTCCCTCTTTCAAGCCTTTATCTTTGATATGTGCATCAAAGTATGCATTTTGCCGTTTCTTTGCAGCATAGATGCCTGCCGTCGCTCGTAGCCTTGTCTCACCTAAGCGTTCTAGATCAAAGATCCTAGAGGATAACTCGTGTCTTGTAACCTGAAAATCCATCAAGGAAGCTATAAACTTCCTTGCCTGCAACATGCTCCAATAAATGATCAGTGATTGGAAGCGGATAACTATCTCTTACTATGCTAGCATTAACTTTTTAAGGTTAATACATACACGCAACTTCCCGTTCTTCTTGGGAACCACTACAACGGGGGACACCCATTCAGTATGATCAATCTCATAGATGAATCCGGCTTCAATCAATCTGTCAATTTCCTCTTTTATTTTAGCTCCATAAGTGTCATTATATGTGTAGGGCTTCTGTTTGGTGGGCTTGGCATCTGCTACCATGGGGATCGTATGAGAACAAATCTTAGGATCTACTCCCTTCAAGTCTTTATAGTGCCATGCAAACATGTCCCTATATTCCCTTAATAAAGCTACCAACTCTACTTCCTCTTGTTTATTTAGGTCATCTCCTATGTACGTACATCTCTCCTCGTTCTCTTCGATGGTGACTACGATTTTTTTTGTCTTTTCTTTGTTATCATTTGCTTCTCCTGTGATGGCCTCTCTCTTAGGCATTCGTACCAAAATTTTCCGGTCCTCCACTTCGTATTTCTTGAAATTTTCTGGTACCTCAAACAATGGCTCCTCCTCTTCTTGTTTTACTCCTTGTCTTTTCTTTTTCTTTTGTCCTCCTTCACTTCCCTCCTTTGAATTTATAGTTTTAATGCTTGTGAGGGGTTCTTCTTCCTTTTGGGTACATACTCCTATATTTTTCTATGAAGTCACTAGGGTCACATTCTTCTAGCAAGGGCTGACACATGAACACTGAAATATCATAACCCTCCTCATCACAATGACGTGTCCATTGTTCTTCATTGACAGCAATGTCCATGGTGGCTAAGATTTCGGCCAGCCATGAGGCTCAAATTCCTCATCCGGGAAGATCATCGGTGTATAGGCTAGGTCTCTAATTGGTCTATCTCCTTGAGAAGTTACTTTTTCTCTTGCCTTTAAGCATTTTTCCTCTTCCTTTGTGACCTTGCACATCCACAAATGAGTATCTTCATGCATCCAAGATGTATCAGATGAACTAGTTTTAGAATGCACAGAGATTGAATCATCTTGCTCCTTGTGGACAAAATTCCACTGTAGGGGTGGTACATCTCTGAAGGTGTAATCCTTGAAATTTACCTTGGTTGTGACCCCTAAGCACTGCAAGTACAAGGAATTGGTTCCCCAATCCTCTACAACTTGCAGTTGTCGTAGGAAGGGCCTTCCTAGGATCATTTTGTAGGTAGTAGTTTTACCAAAGTCACATATACCAAAGGTGTGCTCAAACTCTACACCACACGTGGTTAGAGTTATCCCTTCTAGCAATCCTAGAGGTCTTTCAACATGGCCATCAGCCATCTGAAGCTTCATTCTAGTTGGTTTTAATGTAGGTTTACCCCATTGCTTCCACAGGGATTGCTTTGGTTGTGTAACCTTGGTAGGTGATTGGAAGATAAGTATTACCTTCCTCACCTTCGCTCATGTCCCCTATTTTGTCTATAGGTATCTCTGGAACTTTCTGGTTAGAGTCTGCTTTTGGCATATTGGAGGCAAGTTCTGGAACCTGATCCTTCACATGATTCCATAGCTCAGGTTTTGCTTTGAGCAACTCTTCCATAGTGAGATGACACTCAACCTTAGTTTTCTTCACGACATCAGTGTTTCTTGGAACCACTGAGCCTTCGTTTCTGATCAATATTGTGGGAGCTCTGATCTGGAGAGATTCAGATTCCCATGGGCCTGTGAATCGTGGAAACTCTTGTAAAGAATTGGATTCAAATCTTGAACTTCCTTTTCCTTGTTGCTCTACTTGGTCTCCATAAATAGATGGAATGTCTTGTGGGAATTGATCATGAAGGTCATCAATCTCAAGAATAGGATCGGAAACATCCTTCTCCTTGGCCCATTTCTCTTCTTGTATTTCCCGCAAGAACTTTTGAGAGTGTTGTTGAATTGAAAGAGGTTCTCCCTCATCTATGGAGTCAGGAACATAGACTTTCTGTGGTGATGAGCTTTCTCTTTCAACAGTTGGTTGAGCCTGTGGAGGTAAAGAAACTTGAGGTTTATTTACCAACTGCTCTAATCTATCTAGTAAGCCCTGGAAGTGCAAACCCGGTGTAATAGCATTCGTTTGATTGAAGGATTGATTGGCCTCGAACATAGCTTAAGCTAGTTCCACCATTTTTATGCACATTTTTGTCCGTTCAATCTCTAGATCTGCTCTAGGGTAGCTCTTGTCTAGGTTTGCAGGTGTTGGCCCTTCTTGAAGTCGAGCCTCGTATGCCTTGAACATCATGTCCAAGTGTTCTGGGGTTGGATCTACAAGAACAGACCCTGGTTGTGGTCTATTTACAATGGTTGGTGGGTGGGGATGAGGTGATGTGGATGGAATTTTGACATGCGAGGGGCTTTGAGAGGTGATATCTTCTATTTTTGTTTTTGCATCTTTCAGGCTTTCTTCTAGTTTAGATAACTTTTTGGTCCACTTACGATTGGCTTTTTCCCTAGTATCCTTCCATGTTCTTGGTTTTCTCTTACTAGGCTCTCCTGACTCACTCGGCTCTGATTGCTCAGCTGGTTTAGTTTGTTGTAACGCTTGTGCCCTAGTGATTGCACGTATAGGAGCCACATTATCGCTACTGGAACTTGAAGCCCCTACTAGACCTACTACATTAACGGGTGTAACCTTTGGTGCACTAGAGGGATGTCCGAGAAAATCTCTCAAGAGTTGTTCTTTGCCACACTCAAGACAAACGACTTGTATTGTGACATTTTGCCCTTGTGTCGGAGCTAATGGGTGTGGTGGTTGTTGTCTTGGTATAGGTTGAGGTTGGCTATATCCTCCATGTTCATACGGTCTAGTGGCTCCTCGTGGTTTTGGACTTGGGTTATACCTAGGAACTTCTTTGCCTTGTTCTCTAGGAGGGTACTCGTATGGTCTACATTGGGGTGGTACTAACGGTCGTGGTTGTCTATTCATGGGATAGTTTTCGGTGTTGTGGTTGATGTACTTTTGCTCAATATAAGAGTACATGTTAGGCTCTTGAGTTGATTGTCTATTGTAGGGGTAAGGTTGTGATAACCCTAGTCCTTCTCTGGTGCAGACATGAGATGAGATGATGTCCACCGCAAAGTGTGCATCTTTCTAACATTGGCACTCTCAAGGAGGAGTTCTGGTAGTTCCTTTGTCCTTGTACTCCCAATTTCTTGGCCACTAACACTGCCACTTCCTCCACATAACTCAGACTAGAAGTTTCATTGCTCCTTGTATCCTCTGATTTGGTAGGTTCTTGTGTGATTTTGAGATCCTCAGCTAAGTTGTCTTCCAAATCTATGCACTGTTGAAGACACTCACTCAGAGTTTGCAACCGTTTTACATATACCAAGATTCTCAATGTTCCGTTGGTTAAGCCTTCTAAAAATAAGGATATCATTTTTTGTTGAGAAGGTCTCTCTGTCACAGGGCATCTGTCTACATATTGACTAAATCTTCGTGCTGCATTTTTTACTGTCTCATTAGGAGCTTGTTTGAAACTATGTAGTAAGGATGACAAATTGTGCTTGATCCCTCGCTTAGTGAATTCCCAAATAAATTCTTGGAAGAATTTTTTGCTATTGCCAAAGGAATTTGGATCCAAGGATTGAAACCAAGCTAAGGCTATTCCCGTGAGGGTTAGCCCAAAAGATTCATATTGCATGAAAAAATCATCCACTTGCTCCGCTCGTAACACTTGCTTGAATTCTGTTATGTGGTCATAGGGCTCTCCTGTGCCATCGTAACGATTTCGCATACATTTGGCCAATTGGATTGTTCTCACTCTTTTACCTGGCTCTAGGGATCGAATTATGATGGGAACACCTTGGGGTGGTTCTGTCCTAAAGGTAGGTCTATTCATATTTCCCATTCCCTGACTAGTGTGGCTGTGGGGGTTGATTCCTGGCATGGTGAATTGCTCATGTGGTCTATCGGGTCTAGTACCTTGGCTCATCTGTCCTAACATCACATTTTCTGTTCTTTGATGGGTCTCGAATGGGTTTTGTGAGGTAGTTGCAGGATCTCGAGCTAACTCTCCTCTTTCATTAATCTGATCAGGGTTTTCAGTTATTACATAGATCTGGCCCATCTTGTCCATGTAGACTCCATCTTCGTACTTGACAGTTGGTCTTGGAACTATTTCTAATTCAGTAGTGTTTCTCATTCTTGCTACTGACCTGTATAGACTGTCGAGGTAGATGGGTATTCCTTGCAGGTTAGTGGATACATATTGAAGAGACATCCTATATTCCCCTTCCACTGTAGACGTAATACCTTCCCTAGGTATGGATCTATGCATGTCTTCAGAAGCCAAGAGTCTCTCCCAGTTAAATGACATTTTTGACTCACTTGTCTATGAACTCAACACGTAGTGTTAACCACTGAGTTGTGAGTCCCTCACTTGGTTGTGTGGTTGACCTTAGTTTCTAGTGATTTGGTACTTTATCTATCTCTCCCTAAGTATCAACTTGAGCTTAGGTTCATAAGCCTTGTCTACAAGTCCAAAATTGTCCTTTGAATTGCTCAAAATCTTGTGGAATCCCTTGCTTCCTAGTCCAACCTAAGGATCAACTTCCAAATACCCTATCTAATAATGCTCATATTAATTTTACTGTAACCAGTGGAAGTCTTGGTAGTAATCCCCATGAGCTTTCCAATGAACCAAAGATCACCCTGAACGGATTTCGTATGAGAAAGCTATGCCAGTTCAGGGTTCTGGGGGTTAAAACAGGGAAACAAGACCTCTCTGGGAGTACCTCAGGACAGGCGATATGATACCAGATTTTCCACGCGATACCACTATGGACGATACCACATTCGGCAATACGATACCACTAAGGCGATACCAAATTCCACGATACGATACCACTTGCTAGACGATACCATCAAGCCCACGATACGATACCAAAACAATCGACGATACGATACCAAAAATTCACATGATACGATATTGGAGCTCTCACGATATGATACTGGTTCTATGGACGATACAATACCAAAGGGTCAGACGATACGATACCACCTTTTTGCACGATATGATACTAGATTGGGCACAATATGATACTAAGTCGATGATACGATACCAAACTAGCATATGATACGATACTGCACGGTCAACGATACGATAGCAAGACCGAGACGATACGATACCATGTGGACCAGGATACGATACCACTAGGACGACCGTGATCGCGATACCAGCACTTGACGATACGATACCAGAATGGTATCGCGATACCTCAAGTGGGCATGCACGATACAATACCTCGACAAGTATCGCGATACTCGAGAATTCTAGTATCGCGATACCAAAACTCAACCGGACATGATACTTGGAGATTTTTAAGCCCAAATTCAAATTTTTTTGCAAATATGTGTACCTTATGTTCTCCTTGTCACTCCTATCAGCCTGTAGATGCAAAACCACCCTTCAAACTCACGATACCACCGTCACCATACCAAACGCAGGTCTTGTCACTCCGCAATACTGCCACTCAGATTTTTTATGTTTTAAGTGGATTCCAAGGCGATTTCTTCAGCGTTTTAGCTCTGAGCACTCTCTACACTTGTTCCTCACAGTCGCAGGTGGAAACCAAGGTGAATGTACACTCAAAAATGAGAAAAAATTAGAGAGGAAGAAGGTGGGAAGAGATGATGATGATGATGAAGATGAAGAAGAAGAAGAACTCAGAAACTGAACTGAAAATGGTGATTTTTTAACCTTCCAACGTCGCTACTCTACGTCTTACTGTCACACGCTCGTCCTCCAAGCTCTCTCCCCAACAACGGCGCCAAATTTGGTGTCACTCTAGCACAATGGTGAGTACCAACGTGAGGCGCTTCACCTCATAAATGTCAATCCGCGGAGACGTGAGGACTGGTATGAAGACCAAGAGCAAGTGAAGTGCACAAGTGCGTGAGAGAAAGCATACAAACATGCACACACATACACACACACGTGCACAAGGTAAGAGCAAAGAGTGGAACAATGGAAGCACTTCAATTACAAATGAACTCTCTTACAAAGCTGAAATCTACAACAAGCTAACCCCCAAATGAGCTCTCCAGCCCTTTTTATAGTTTTTTGAGTGGTTTTGGCCCTGTCCAGACCTAGTGTCTGGCCTAGTTAAAAATTAGGTTCCAAGGCTTATTTGGGGACTCAAACGGAATCTAAAAATTATGAAAATTGATAGGATGATGCTTCTAATACTCCTCAAGCTCGAGGACTCCTTAATATGAACAAAATGGAGTTGTAAAAATGGAAAATGGTATTTACAATGGTTTTTAGTGACAAAAGTCACTATATTTATAGGGATTTGTTCTAAAAATTTGACATGTGCTTCTTGGAGCTCCCTACATGCTCCTTCTTCTTGTGTGTCCACTTCATTGATGTGCTTCGCTGCTTATGTGTGACCTTGATTGTCAACACAAGCCCTTCCGTGTGTGTTTATACATCGTGTATCTATGTCATTGTGCGCTATGCTATACCGGTAGATGGGTGGGACGAACGTAGCTGGGCGGTTAGGGCCACGAGTCGCATCCGGTTGCCGCATAGGCGAACCCGTGTGTAAATAAATATAAATGAGAAAAAGAAAAGAAAGATTTTGTGTTCCCATCCCTGAGGGGGAGAGACAGAAAGGAGAAGGACGATGATCATCTGGATGGGTGTGCCATGCATGTATATGTTTTTGTGATCTTTTTGTGATTGCTGATAGATCGATCTACCTAACGTCGATGCCAACGAGGACCGGTATTCACATGTGTATTTGACTTACTTGCTACCTGCTCACTGTATTTGGCTTTTCTATTCTTGTCAACAGGTTCTTTCTGAAGATGGCAATGAGGTATACCACTCTGATTCTTTTACTTTGGTCATGTTCTATTTTTTGGAGATGGTCTCTTTTTTATTGCGCGAGTTCGGTCTCGTGTCGGACTTCGTCTTGTTTGCGTATGATTAGTTAGGGAGGATGCCTATATGCATGCGGATTATACATGATGATTTTGGTTTTGATTCATCTTTTTGGTACTTACATTTTTGGTGAGATGTGTGAGCTAATAGGTGCAAGGGAAAAGAGGGATTCCGTCCAGTATCTTTGTACATGGTAAGTCTTTTTGTGATGGTTAGACTTTGTTTTGATGGATAGTGCAGGAACACAGGTGAAGGGCCAAAGGAAAAAGAGTTCCACGGATGGTAAGTAAGGTGAAAAGAGTGTAAGTATATGGATATGGGTGAGAACATGGTACGCGGCATGGTTCATATGTGTGTTTGCATAGACTTGCATGTGGCATGATGAATAGGAGATGTGAGATAGAGAAGAAGTAAACGATGATTACATGAGAACATGGAAACGAATGTGGTTGGCATGTGTCTTTCATGGAATGCATGAAAAGATGACTGAACACGAGTAAGAGTGTGTATGTGTGAGAGTGTGTAATTCATGATGTGGATATGTGTGTGGATAATGCTATGTGCCTGGACATGGGAAGCATAGACGAGGTGAGTAAGAAAATAGGAGAAGGGAAGTGAGCATGATTTATGTGATCAAGCGCATGTGTGGATAAGGAGCACGGCATATGAATGTGAAAGCGTGTCATTAATGATAAGCCGGTTCGATGTTTTTGAAGAGAATCGATCCTTAGCTTGAGTGCAGGCACACATTGGCTCGTCGGGGACAACTTCACAAGCAAAAGGGGGGAATATGTTAACCATACAAATGGTTGTAGAGTAAATGTTTGATTGTAGGTATCCTGCATGGAAAGATGCTTGATTTCACGTATCTTAAAGGAGCATACCACACTAGGCCTTACATTGGTGGATACTTATGAGGAGCAGGGGGTGCTTAGAAAAGCATGGGAAGTATTTGACAAGTCCTTGTAAGAGGAAAAGTCCTTGGGATGCATTACTGTTAGGTTACTTCCAAAATGGGTATGGTGTTCTCGTCTTCATGGCTTTGAGCGAATGTAGTCAGGGGGCATGGCTCCGGTATCTCACTAGTGTACAAGTGCAAGCCAAGGACCCAAATAAGGTGTGAATATATGAACATTTAGGCATCTAATAAAATGATATGATTTGTTTTGGGAATAGGTTTTTTGCAGGATGTACCAACAAAAAATGGGAGGTTGTAATTGAATTTGTTCACCGTCTGACCTCAAGAAGTATTTGTTGCAGTGTTTGTTGTGTTTTCCTTGCTCTCGCATGCAGGGATTAAATAACCAAGGAAGAAAACAGGATATGAGAGGACGAATGTGGCCATCACTGCAAGGTCCATGAGATCTTCTATAAGATGGAACGTGGTTTAAACTTTGCATAGAAATAAGTGTGGCAGGTGATGAAGGACCAATGCACTTAAGGAAGGGAAATGCCCTCTAACAATATGTGAGGGGTTAATTCCCTTGTTTTTCGTAGAGATATGCACGTACAAGGGGGATTTGGCTCTCATGGACACGAAAAAAAAGGGGGATATACCCCTAATTGCACGCACACTTGGGGCAGGAAAGGAGAGAGCATTTCATTTTTTTTCTAGGAAACGGGTCTCATGGTTTTTTGTCTCTTCTTCGTTGTTTGGTGCAGGTATCTCGATGAGGAAGCGGGCTGTGAAGGGGGGGGTTCTCCTATATATTCTCTCAGGGGACTCCTCCTCTGTCTCTCTCTTTTTTGGGCTTTTTCTGGGATCTGTACAGGTTCATGAGCGAAGGAGGGGGGCTGGTGTAGCTCAAGCGTAAGCACCACCTCCTTTACTTGTCAATCCGCGGAGACGTGAGGACCGGTATGAAGACCACGAGCAAGTGAAGGCACAAGTGCGTGAGTGAAAGCACACAAACATGCACACACATACACACACACGCGCACAAAGTAAGATCAAAGAGAGGAACAATGGAAAGCTTAGATTGCAAAAGAGTGCTCTTACAAAAGTTCTATTCTCTAACAAGCTAGCCCCCAAAAATGAGCTCTCTAGCTCTTTTTATAGTTTTTTGACTAGTTTTGGCCCTGTCCAGACCTAGTGTCCGGCCTAGTTAAAAATTAGGTTCCAGGGCTTATTTGAGGGCTCAAACGAAGTCTAAAAATTATGAAAATTGGTACGATGGTACTTCTAATACTCCTCAAGCTCGAGGACTCCTCGGCTTGAACAAAATGGAGTTACTAAAAATAGATAATGGTATTTACAATGGTTTCTAGTGATGAAAATCACTATTTTTGTAGGGGATTCTTCTGAAAATTTGACATACACTTCTTGGAGCTCCCTACTTGCTCCCTTTCCTCGTGTGTCCACCTTTTGATGTGCTTCCATGCTTTGTCCTTGACTTTGAGCTTCAACACTCCCCCCCCTCTCGAGTCTGTCGTCCCTGACAGACCCTTGTTGGAAGGGCTGTTCTGTGTAGTGCTTTGAGAGGTGGTGTCCATCCGTTGTATGAGCTGGTTCCTTGGATTCCAGCAAGAATGTGTCGTTGTGAGCTTTCAAAACTGCAAGTTGCTCAGAAGAGGTTGTCAAGAGTGATTTGGAGCAACTACTGGCTTCAATTGGCTTCCGAGATATGGATGTTGTTCCCATGATGTCTGCTAGCTCTTTTAAAGATGATGTTGAGAGCATTCATGCCAACTACTCATAACCCATAATGAATGATGAGTAAGTGTGTTCGTGCCTGGGTTGAAAAAAGTATGTGCCTTGTGCACGGCCTTGTAATGTAGCCCTACGCATGCTTACTTGGAAAATGCATTGGAAGAAGTATGGTGCAAAAATTGCGGGTCTTGAGCTAAGTGCTCAAGGGTATACTGACGAAGAGGTTTCCTAAACTATCATGGTTATGGTGTTTCCAGAGTAAAGATACTTACCATGGCGAAGGTTGATGGATGTTTGCCTCTTCGTGTTGTACACTCGGCCTTTGGGATGGAACCTTGTTGATGAATGTCCATGTTGATTGTCCACTGATGAGATCTTTTGAGTGGTGGATCCCCTCTCCTCTTTTCAAAGCAACATTTGTCACTAACAATGTGCATTTCTGAGCTTGGGCTCATGCACGTTCACTTCCCTATATTGATACTCAGAGGAATATTGGACACGTGCCGGTTTCTAAGAGATTACCATGCTGATTGACATAGACCATTCACCAGTGCTACTGTTCCATACTGGTTCAGGAAATACTGAGAATTGAATTGCTTTATATTCCTTGGCAAGCAACATCGGGTAACTACACCAAGCTGAGTTTCACATATGCTCTTTAGCTCACCATATGCAAGAGTCTTCTCCTCCAGAACTACCTTTTGCAGATATCTCCTTGGATGCTCTGGTACATGAAGTAGTTAAGCATCACTCAAGTTGCGGACCTTCAAGCTCTTCATTCCTACCATGGTAAGAGAAAATCATAGTTGTAGATGCCATGTTCATGCCAAATGCTTGTCCTCTACCAGATAAGGCAGCAATAATCTCACTACTGGCCGAAACACACTGCGCTCCAAATTGATAAATGCCTAGTAATCAACAGTTCCACCTTCAACTAAGCATGACTCATTCATGTTTCATAAGCCAAACCTGGGAACAAGCTCTCTCCCACTTCTTTTTTTTTTTTTTTTGAGAAAAAGGATATCACAAAACAAGAACACAAAAGTTAGTATCAATAGAAATGTTCGACATATGTCATTGTGCTCTTGTGCATGGGATTCTCAAGTGTGTCTATGCACGGCCGTGTAATGTGGCCCTATATTAATGCATACTTTGGAAATGCATGACCTAAATGGTGCAAAAGACAGGGTTGTGCAAGGAGCACATGGTTGTTGCTCGTTCGAGGCTTTCGATGTTATTTGTGGAGGTTGATGCCGACCTTGGTGGAGGTATCCATTGAGTCTCGAAGTGATGTAATCCTCCTTATTGGAGTCCATTTTAGAACATCATTTGGCACTGTAGAGGTCACTTCAGGCGTCTTTCTCTTTGGATGCTTTCTGAACTGTGGTATCCAGTGTGGTTGATGCTTTGGTTCGGTGGAGGCTACTTGCACTTTTGGCTTCCAAACCCATATCCTTTTTGCATGTCTTCCTACTAATGTTGAAGAGCTGATTTGATCTTCCTTTGGTCTCTGTACGTGGTTCTTACCCTTTTCTCTTTTTGGCCTCTTTGTTGAAACCTTTTGCATGTGGGAGAACAAAGGTTGTTGTGGGTGTAGGATCTTCTTAGGTACCCACATCTGTAATTGCCCTTGTTGAGCTGCAGCTAACTTCTTAGGCACCCAAACTTGTTGGATATCTTGTGATGGAGCTTGTCTGAGCTGCTTCCTCCGTCTTCTGGCCTGGTTAGTGTGCATGGATGGGATTTGTGGGGGTAAGGCTGGTGGTTGCTCTCCTCTGCGTACCCAGATCTGCTTCATGCCCGGAACCGCTTTTTTATCGAATGGTGTCTTTCTATTTGATGTAGCAGTTGTCGTGAACGGTTGTGTTTGCTTGTGTGGTGGGCTCACTACTGTGGCTACTTGAGTCTTTGGAGAAGAAGAAAGATCCACCCGCCTTCGAACCTGGTCTTCCACGATTGAGTCCTTCTGCATCATAGAGCTTTTGACACATACAACATCTTCTTTCATATGATTAGTCTTGGAAGAAATAAGAGAGTGTGTGGTGCCATGATCTAGGAGCATGCAGTTCTCTAATTCTAATGTAATGCATTGTTCATGTACCCAAACTTGAAGAATTTGACTTCTTAGGTTTAAGTTAACTGCATGGTCATAGATCCAATCTTGACCCAAGACAAGTGGTTCTGTAAGGTTCTCATCTTGACATACTAGCGCTTTGACTTTCATTGGAACATCTTGAAGGTAGATGGGAAGTTCCGCCTCGCCCAAACAAGGGGTTTCCACACCTCCCAATCCTATGAGATAAGCTTCTATGGGATTGATGTTCAACCCCAAGTCTTGGCAGTAGGAAAGTTTAACTGCACTACTTGCTGCACCTGAGTCAATCAATGCTTTCACCGTCCTTGCACCCTTCCCTTGTCCTATCTCTATGGTCACAAAGGGTCTTCGGTCAATGACCTGAGAAGTCGCAATGCCTGACTTTTGACACATATCCATGTGATATTTTGGGGCTTTTGAGTTGACATCTAGGCCTAATCGCCTTAACTTATTTCGCCTAATACGCTCTCTGGCCTCTACCTGTGCTTCTTCTCTCACTCTTAACTCTTCTTCTCTTCGCTTCTTAGCAGTGTTGAGTCTCATTAGCATATCCTCAGTAAGAGGTTCTTGATATAGCTTGACTCTGCAGCCACTAATATAGTTTGGCAAGATATCTCCTTCTAGAGTGGCCAACTGAACTGCACCACTAGTGGAAATTCTATTAATGATCATGGGTCCATATCCTCTTTTTTCCAACTTACAGGCATGTTGTTTTAGTGTGTATACCAACACTAGATCTCCCTCTTTCAATCCCTTATCCTTGATGTGTGCATCAAAGTATGCCTTTTGCCTCTTCTTTGCAGCGTAGATGCCTGCTGCCGCTCGTAGCCTCGTTTCACCCAAGCGTTCGAGATCAAAGATCCTAGAGGACAATTCATGCCCATTCCACTCATACTCTTGTGCTACTTTTAAGGCAGGGATTAAGAAATCTAATGGTAGCACAGCGTTCTGTCCGAAGACCATCTGAAATGGGGTGGCGTTGAGTACCGTTTTGTAGGCAACTCGATAAGCCCAAACAGCATGATGAAGTTGTTTGTCCCAATCAGAGCGTTTATTATTCACCAGTTTTGTCAATACGTTACAGAGGATCTTATTGGTACTCTCGGCTTGTCCGTTGGCTTGTGGATGATAGGGGGCGGATTTCTTATGTATCACCAAGAATTCTTGGAGAAGATTTTCAATGACTTCATTCAAGAAGTGTGTGCCTCTATCGCTCACCAACTCTATTGGTAGTCCATATCTCGTGAACACATTCTCGAATAAGAACTTAGCCGTAGTCTGAGCATCATTCTTTGTTGTGGCTTTGACTTCTACCCACTTTGTAAGGTAATCTGTGGCTACAATGATGTACTCTGCATGGGAGTTTCTAGCTGGGGGGTTAATAGGACCTATGAAGTCTATGCCCCACTTCGAAAATGCACGTCCTCCCATCATTGGCCTCAAGGGCATCTCGTCTTTTCTCACTGGATATTGTGCACGTTGGCATGTGTCACATTTCTTCACATAGGTATGTGCATCCATATGAAGAGTGGGCCACCAAAGTCCTGAGAATAGAATGGTCTTGATCACTCGGTCAGGACCAAAATGTCCACCTGCAACACCGCTGTGTGCAGTTTCTAAGACTTTCAAATAATCTGATTCGTGAACGCACAGTCTTAAGTAACCATCTTTGCCTCTTCGGTATAGGTTGTCTCCTACTAGGGCATAGCCTTGAGCCTCTTGCTCCATGCTTCTTCTTCTTGCTAGACTAGCCTCTTTGGGTAATTTTCCCGATCTCATAAACTCTACCAATGGAGCACTCCAATCTGGAATTAATGACACTTGATAAAGGGTCGCATGCTCCACTGGGGGTCTCTCTCTGCACCTTGGACAATTCTTAATACACTCCTAAACGCTTTAGATTCTGCAATGTTCGTTGTTTAGAATAGTGATTTCCTAGCAATCCTTCATGAGCTTGCTGCAACCAACTATTATGTTCATCATCCTCGACACAACAAGCTAATACGCCCTCCGTATCTTGTTTGTACATGCTTCCTGCTAATATGTGATATTTTTGTGATTTTACAATTTCTTCTTGTGATGTTTTCACATTCTTATTTGCAGGGCCAAAGGTTAGGACTGGTACCAACTTATTTGCCCATTTAGGAACAACTTCTAAATTGAACAGATAAGCATCGGGTAATTCGTCAGACACTCCTTGCGGTGACTCTCCTGAAGTGATGCGAGAAAGGTGATCTGCCCGAAGGTGAGTTCTACCTTTCCTGACAACAACTTCAAAGTCATATTCCATTAGTAAGAGGAACCATCTTACTAAGCGTCCAGTATTGCAAGGTTTATTGACCAAATATAACAAAGCTTGATGATCAGTGAAAAACTTGAACTTGTTGGCCAATAAATAGTGTCTAAACTTCTTCACAGCATATACCATGCCTAAGCCCTCTCGCTCAGTTGTGGTATAGTTCCGTTCAGCTGCAGTGAGCTGTCTACTAGCATATGCTATGGGCAAATCTAAGTTTCCTTCACTTGTGGGTTGTGCTAGCACACATCCTATGGCATGATTGGATGCATCCACATGGACATGGAATGGTTTATTCCAATCAGGAGTGGTGAGTATTGGTGCCGTGCACAAACGTTTCTTCAGTTCGTTGAAAGAATTCTCGCATTCGTCGTTCCACTCAAAATTAGACAACAAGGCATAAAGGGGTCTAGCTATGATCGCGTACATGTGGATAAACCTACGGTAGTATCCACAATGGCCCATAAAGGCTTGTACCTCTTTAATATTCCTTGGCCTTGGTAGCTCCGCTATGGCTCGTACCTTATCTTCATCTGTTGAGATTCCATTCTTAGAAACAATATGACCTAAGATTTTACCTTGACGCACCATAAACACACACTTTTCTGGGTTTAGACACACTCGATATTCTCTACACTTGTTGAAGATTTGTCTGAGCTCAGGGATGTGAACCCTTCTTTCTTGGGAATGAGCACATAAATCATCCACATACACTTCTAAGCTCTTTCGCAAGAACTCTTTGAAGACATGACACATGAGCCTTTGGAATGTTGCAGGTGCATTGGTGAGCCCAAATGGCATCACCCGAAATGCAAAGATTCCCCACTCTGTAGCAAAAGCTGTTTTGTGTTGATCTTCTGGGGCAATGGCTACTTGATTGTAACCTGAAAATCCATCAAGGAAGCTATAAACTTCCTTGCCTGCAACACGCTCCAATAGGTGTTATGTGATTGGAAGTGGATAACTATCTCTAATCGTAGCGGCATTAACTTTTTTAAGGTTAATACACACTCGCAACTTCCCGTTCTTCTTGGGTACCACAACAATGGGGGACACCCATTCGGTATGCTCAATCTCATAGATGAATCCAGCCTCAATCAACCTATCAATTTCTTCTTTGATTTTGGCTGCATAGGTATCATTATATGTGTAGGGCTTCTGTTTGGTGGGCTTAGCATCAGCAGTCATGGGGATAGTATGAGAGCAAATTCTTGGATCTACCCCTTTCAAGTCTCTATAGTGCCATGCAAACACATCCCTATATTCCCTTAATAGAGCTATGAGCTCCATTTCTTCTCTTGCACTTAGGTCATCTCCTATATATGTGCATCTCTCTTCGTTCTCTTCAATGGTCACTACAATCTTCTTGGTCTTTTCTTTATTATCATATGATTCTCCTATGATGGCCTCTCTCTTAGGCATTCGTACCAAAATTTTGCGGTCGTCAACTTCATATTTCTTGAAGTTTTCTGGTACTTCAAACAATGATTCCTCCTTTTCTTGTTTCACTGCTTTTCTTTTCTTTTTCTTTTGACTACTCTCACTTCCATCCTTTGAGTTTACTGTTTTAATACTTGTGAGAGGTTCTTCTTCTTTCTGGGTGAACACTCCTATATCTTCTAGATAGTGCTGCTCTGAGTTAAAGCAACTATCCATCACAATAGACTCCAGATCATCGTCATTCTCTTCTTCTTCTATGACATCACTAGGGTCACATTCTTCTAGCAAGGGTTGACACATGAACACTGAGATATCATAACCCTCCTCATCACAATGAGGTGTCCACTGTTCCTCATTGACAGCAATGTCCATGGTGGCTAAGATTTCTGGCCAGCCATGAGGCTCAAACTCCTCATCTGGAAAGATCATCGGTGTGTAGGCTGGGTCTCTAACTGGTCTATCTCCTAGTGAAGTTCCTTCTTCCCTTGCCTTTAAACGTTTTTCCTCTTCCTTTGCGACTTTGCACATCCACAAATGAGTATCTTCATGCAGCCATGATGGATCAGGTGAACTTTCAGAATGCACAGCGATGGAATCTTCTTTCACTTTGTGGATAGAATTCCACTGTAGGGGTGGTACATCTCTGAAGGTGTAATCCTTCAAATTGACCTTGGTGGTAACCCCTAAGTGCTGTAAGTACAAGGAGTTAGTTCCCCAATCCTGTACTATTTGCAATTGTCGTAGGAAGGGTCTTCCTAGGATCATCTCATAGACATTATTTTTCTCAAAGTCACATATAGCAAATGTGTGCTCAAACTCTACACCACAAGTGGTTAGAGTGATCCCTTCTAGCAATCCTAGAGGTCTTTCAAAATGACCATCATCCATTTGAAGTTTCATTCTAGTTGGTCTTAATGTGGGCTTGCCCCATTGCTTCCACAAGGAGGTGGTCGCAATAGCAACACCAGCACCTGAATCTATGATTGCTTTGGTTGTGTAACCTTGGTAGGTGATTGGAAGATAAGTATTACCTTCTTCACCCTCACACATGTCCCCTATTTTGTCTAGAGGTATCTCTGGTACCCTTTGCTTAGAGCCTGCTTTTGGCATATTGGACTCAAGTTCTGGGACCTGATCCTTCACATGATTCCATAACTCAGGTTTTGCTTTGAGCAACTCTTCTACAGTGAGATGACACTGAACCTTAGTGTTCTTCACGACATCCGTGTTCCTTGGAACCACTGAGTCTTCATTTCTTACTAGTATTGTGGGAGCTCTAATCTGGAGTGATTCAGATTCCCATGGGCCTGGAAATTGAGGCAGTTCTTCTAAGGTATTAGATTCAAAATCTAATCTTTCGTCTTCTTGTTCTGCTTCATCTTCGTAAATAGATGGAATGTCTTGGGGAAATTGATCATGAAGATCATCAATCTCAGGAATAGGAGGGGAATTACCCTTCTCCTTGGCCCATTTCTCCTCTTGTATTTCCCGCAAGAACTCTTGAGAGTACTGTTGAATAGAAGGAGGTATTCCAGCATCCGTGGAATTAGGAACATAAGCTCCCCTTGGTGGTGAGCTTCCTCTTTCAATAACTGGTTGAGCCTGTGGAGGTAGAGAAACTTGTGGTTTGTTTACCAACTGCTCTAATCGTTCTAGTAAGCCCTGGAAATGCAAATCCGATTTGATAGAGTTTGTCTGATTGAACTTTTGACTAGTCTCAAGTATGGCTTGAGACTAGTCATTTTCATGCACATTTTCATCCGTTCAATCTCTAAATCTGCTCTAGGGTAACTCTTGTCTAGGTTTGCCGCTGTAGGCCCTTCTTGAAGTCGAGCCTGGTAGGCCTTGAACATCATGTCCAAGCCTTCTGGGGTTGGATCTGCAAGAACAGACCCTGGTTGCGGTCTATTTACAATGGGTGGTGGGGTGGGATGAGGTGGAGTGGATGGAGTTTCGGCATGCGAGGGGCTTTGAGATGCAATGTCTTCTATTTTTGTTTTCGCTTCTTTTAAGCTTTCTTCTAGTTCCGATAACTTTTTATTCCACTTGCGATTGGCCTTCTCTCTGGTATCCTTCCATGTTCTTGTTTTCCTCTTACTAGGCTCTCCCGATTCACTCGACTCTGATTGTTCTACTGGTTTATCCTGTTTTAAGGCTTGTGCTCTAGTGACAGCTTGTATAGGAGCCACATTGCTACTACTTGAACTTGGATCTGCCACTAAGCCCACCACATTAATGGGTGTAATCTTGGGTGCACTAGAGGGGTTTCTTGGACAATCTCTGGGGAGATGGTCTTTGCCACAATCAGGACAAAAAGCCTGTATTGTGATAGCCTGTCCTTGACTCGGAGATGGTGGGTGGGGACAGTCACGAATGAAATGGTCACCATGACATCTGAAACAAGATCCTCTAGGGGCTTGTGGTCTCATTTGTCTCAACTGGGGCCTAGGGTTAGGATTTGTGTACATGACATTGGAGTATTCTGGCTCCCAATTTTGCTCCATAGGCGGTGCCTCATATTGATACGAGTAAATCTCACTATGTTCAGGTGACTCTGTGTAATAAGCATGTGGACTACCTTCATGGGAGTAGTCTGAACTATGAGCATGAGAGTCATTATCTGGTATCAATGGGGTTAGTGGCACCAAAGCTCTATTTGGATTTTCCTCTCCCACAACATACTTGACTGGAATCACGTTGGCTGGAGCTGGTGGTTGGTTTCCCAAGACAGGTTGTGGCCTATATGGTACCTAATATTGCTGTTGTGGTCTATAATATGGCTGTTGGTATTGGTTCTGATACCTACCTTGTGGATAAGGTTGCTGATAATTCTGTCTAACAGCCTGCCTATTGTAGGGACATTCTTGAGCCGTATGGTTTGTGTACTTCCTTTCAATAGTACAATAGGGAGCATTCCTTTCTCTAATATTTTGGTTTTGCGTTGGGCATACGTTAGCCATGTGGTCACCTCCGCAAGTATAGCACCGATTCAATGGAGTGACTCTTTGTGTTTGTTTATTTTGGACTCCCAGCTTCTTGGCAACTTGCTTAGCTATCTCTTCTATTTCTGTGGAGATCTTTGAAGTATGACTAGTAGAACTATCCGAATCTTTGTAGAGTTTGGACAATCCTAACTCCTCACCCAAGTTATCTTCTATGTCTATGCACGTCCGCACACACTCTTCTATGGATCTAGGATCTTTCAAGTACACATATGATCTTAACTTGGTGCTCAGTAAGCCATCTAAGAACAAAGCCACTTGTTTGGCCGGAGTGGGTAACTCTAGAGCAGGGCATCTTTCTAGATACTGTCTGAATCTTCTACCTGCTAGTCGCACTGTTTCTTGGGGAGTCTGCTTGAAGCTGTGGATCAAGGATGATGTGTTATGCCTGATACCACTCTTGGAAAATTCTACAATGAATTCGTCTAGCAGTTGACCTATATCGTGATAGCTGCTTCTACTCAATGGTTGAAACCAAGCTAAGGCAGTGCCCTTAAGGGTCAAACCAAATGCCTCGTACTGGGTGAACCAGTCCTCAATTTGTTCGGCTCTCAGCACTTGTTTGTACTCGGCCACATGATCATAAGGATCCCCTGTCCCATCGAAATAGTTCTTCATTGCCTTGATCACTTGAATGGGTCTAAGGGTTCTTGGGTACTCTCGGGGTCTAGGCAATGGAAAATCCTGTTCATCTCTTTGTTGCCTATGTGCTTGATGTCTCTCTCTTTCAGGTCTTTCATTTTCAAATCCTGCTCTATTCCTGCCCACGGTGTGTGCAAAACTTACCTCAGGTCTCTCTCTAGTTCTTCCTCTCTGGGCTTCATGAGCGTGGGATGATCCTACTCCTTGGAGGCCATGGGAAACATTGGATCTTGGTGGGGGGAAAATCAATTCATTCTTCCAAGTATATGCATGTCTATCATGTTCTGTTACCAAGAAAATTTTCTCTGATGTGTTATCCAGGTAGACAACCTTTCCTGGTATCTCTGGATCCTTGAACTCGTAGATGATGACTATGCCCAATTGGCTAGGTTGTTCTGGCTTGAATCTCCAAAAGGCTTCCTCTGTTTCTCTATTCAAAAATAGTTCTATGCTTTTGTTGTCTTGAGGGATCCAGTCTGGAGTGATCACTCGGGTCAAAACTGACTTGCCTCTAGGAGTCTGGGGTCCTTGTCCTATATTTCCTTGTTCTAGGTCTCCTATCTCATTCTCATGAATGATATTTCCAAACTCATCGGTCCTATCTGGTTGGTTGGTAACCACATACATGGTTCCTTCCTTATCAATGTATGAACCCTCTTCGAACTTGACCACCGGGTGTTCAAGTCCAAAGGATTGATCTGGATTTTTGAGTTGGACCACTGATCGCCTCAGACCATCCTCATAGATGCGAGCACCTAATTGGTTGGTCCGAATATATTCCAACTGTGTCTTATAGGGACCTTCCGGTGTTTGTAGATGGGCAGTCCCTGAGCCACCTGCAGGTTTTCCCATGCTAAAAGACATTTCTGAATCACTTGTGTCTGAACTTAGTAAAAGATCACCACTTAGTTGTTGTGTCCAAGACTTGGATGTATAGTTGACACTAGCCTCAGAAGATCTAATGCTTTGTTTATCCTTGCCTAAGTGTCTACCAGATCTCAGGTTCATAAGCTTTAGTCAAGAGTCCAAATTTTCCCTTTGGTATGGTTCAGAATTCTTTGGAGCCCCCTTGGTTCCCTAGTCCCACCTGAGGGTCAACTTCAAATTATCCTATCTCAAAATCAACGCGTTATTCTTGAAAAAAACAGTTGAGGTCGTGTAGGATTTGAAACGAGCTTTCCAACAAGCTATAGAGCTCAAAAAATGGACTTTGGATGAAAAAGTTATGCCAATTCAGGCTCCTGGGGGTCAAAACAGGCAAACAGGGCCTTTGGAGAGAATCGCGATTTTGTGAACTCAGAAAATCGCGATGTTGAGCACAAAATCGTGTTTTTGAAAATCGCGATTTTGAGCAGAAAATCGTGATTTGAAAATCGCGATGTTGATCACAAAATCGTGTTTCTGAAAATCGCGATTTTGATCACAAAATCGTGTTTCTGAAAATCGCGATTTTGATCACAAAATCGTGTTTCTGAAAATCGCGATGTTGATCACAAAATCGTGTTTTAGAGAATCGCGATTTTGACTCAGAGAATCATGATTCACAAAATCGTGTTTTTGACTGAAAATCGTGTTTTCTCAGAATCGTATTTTTCACATGAAAATCGCGATGTTGAGCACAAAATCGTGTTTTTGAAAATCGCAATTTTGAGCAAAAATTCGTGTTTTCACAGAATTGCCTTTTTCACAAAATCGTGTTTCTGCTGAAAATCGTGATTGGTGAGAATCGCGATTTTGAGCAGAGAATCGTGTTTTTCTCAAAATCGTATTTTTCGCTGAAAATCGTGATTTGCGAGAATCGCGATTTTGAGCAGAAAGTCGTGTTTTTTGAAAATCGCGATTTTGAGCAGAGAATCGTGTTTTTTTGAGAAAAAACACAGAATCGCGATTCTTTTCAACCAACTTTTAGGCGGGAAAACTGAAAATCGTGATTTTTCAAAAAATTTTGAATTTTCACAGAATCGCGATTTTCATCACAGAATCGCGTTTTTTGGCGGGAAATTCAAATTTCTGAGCGCCGGCTATGGCGAGCTCCGTATGAGCAGAAAATCATGAAAAAAACACAGCGCTTGCTCTCCCTTGCTTCTCCTAACTCCTTCCCACACAATAATGCTTGAAAAATGGTATGAAGATGGTGAAAATGCACTAAAAAACAAGAATTTTCTATGAAGAAGAAGATGGAAGAAGGTGGAGATGATGATGATGATGAAGATGAAGAGGAAAAAACAGAAAATGAACTGAAATGACAGTTTTTTTACCTTCCAACGTCGCAAATCTACGATCTTACCATCACAACGCTCGTCCTCGAAGCTCTCTCCCCGGCAACGGCGCCAAAATTTGGTGTAGCTCAAGCGTAAGCACCACCTCCTTTACTTGTCAATCCGCGGAGATGTGAGGACCGGTATGAAGACCACGAGCAAGTGAAGGCACAAGTGCGTGAGTGAAAGCACACAAACATGCACACACATACACACACACGCGCACAAAGTAAGATCAAAGAGAGGAACAATGGAAAGCTTAGATTGCAAAAGAGTGCTCTTACAAAAGTTCTATTCTCTAACAAGCTAGCCCCCAAAAATGAGCTCTCTAGCTCTTTTTATAGTTTTTTGACTAGTTTTGGTCCTGTCCAGACCTAGTGTCCGGCCTAGTTAAAAATTAGGTTCCAGGGCTTATTTGAGGGCTCAAACGAAGTCTAAAAATTATGAAAATTGGTACGATGGTACTTCTAATACTCCTCAAGCTCGAGGACTCCTCGGCTTGAACAAAATGGAGTTACTAAAAATAGATAATGGTATTTACAATGGTTTCTAGTGATGAAAATCACTATTTTTGTAGGGGATTCTTCTGAAAATTTGACATACACTTCTTGGAGCTCCCTACTTGCTCCCTTTCCTCGTGTGTCCACCTTTTGATGTGCTTCCATGCTTTGTCCTTGACTTTGAGCTTCAACAGCTGGACACCCACGCTAACTGCTAGACAACAGCAGAAGAGGGATTTTTCCATATATACAGGCATGGAAGGGGTGTTATGCTGGAGAAATAACATGAACGGGGCTGTCCAAGTGTGCATCGAGAGAGAAGCTGGGGGGGGGGACTATTTTTGGAAAGGTTAAGGACTTCGACTCCTTTCGCGGGCAGGACAACAGTGGCTCGAGGGTTCCGCCAACGAGCTTGGTGAGAAGAGGAGAACAGGGGAGCAAGTGCTGGGGTGCTTGAGCTAGAAAAGGACGACTGCTATCGACTGTTGAAGAGGGAGGGCAGTAAGTCGAGTGACACGTGGCTAGAGAATGTCATAGAGCGAGGGACTCAAGAAGGTAGAAACATGCGTCAATATCATGTGGCTCTCAAAGATAAGTTGGCTTTCTAGCAAGGACCTAAGGAATCTACATTGGATTGGGTGATACGAGTTCAGAAGAGAACCAGAAAAAAGGATGTTGTTCAAAAGGCTGGAAAGTCTGTTTTGTGGCAAGACTCAAAAGCTTCATTAATCACTTTGTTCAAGCATGCTTAAAGCTCCGATGAAAATGGTCAAGCTGAGCTTCACCCTTGAGATATGGGTGTTGCTGCATGTGAATGTACCCACACAAGCTCCATGGGATCATCCTCAAGCACAAATTAGATGTTGTGATAATATTCCTAGAGTATGCTCAGCTTCCCGTCTTCATTCCAGGTGGCACGTCCTTGCTGGTGTGTTATTCTGACTAATGACCTGTCTGAATTGGTAGGTACTAAGTATCAACATTAATACATGCATTAATACATGCAATATTGTTTTGAGGACTATTCTATTCTTCTGCGCAAGTAGATTATGTGATACTATTCTCAGGTCTTACACTCCCCTTAGAATAATGTGGCGTAATGATCGGATGTATAGGAATGGAATGTTGCTTCATCACAGAATGTGGATGTTTTTATGCGGATGAGTTCTTGGGATATTTTCTTGTAGGAGAAAATTGCAATTTTCGAACCCAAGTCAATGCCCAAGGGTGTGCGATGATGGTAGATTTATTATAGCATTACATGGACTTCTATGCTTGTATTGTTTCATGCATCCCTATGATATGCGATTATATACATTGGAATCACTATCTGATTGTTGGCGAGGTCTTTTTTTGGGAGGAGGGTGTGATATCAATATGTTTATTGAATCTTATCAAAGAACAGTAATCAAATGGATGGGTTGATCTGATGATGACTGTTGATTATAGCATCCGTACCAGTTTGTTGAATCACTAGAGTTGTTAACTGCAACATATCTGAGATGTCGCCAGTACTGAGTCTTTTCTCTTAGTTTTTGCCTAAGCGCTTATCTTAAGACTCTATCGCGGCATTTCCCTCTCTCTCTCTCTCTCTCTCTCCCCTGCAACCCCCTCCAACCCCACCATCCCCTCCTCTTTTCCCCCACCACCCCCGTGGCCCCCACCATCACCACGAGCCCCTCCAACTCCACCAGCCCTCCTCTTTTCCCCCACCTCCCCCGTGGCCCCCACCATCACCACGACCCCCTCCAACCCCACCGTCCCCTCCTCTTTTCCCCCACCACCCCCGCGGCCCCCACCATCACCACGACCCCCTCCAACTCCACCAGCCCTTCTCTTTTCCCCCACCACCCCCATGGCCCCCACCATCACCACGACCCCCTCCAACCCCACCGTCCCCTCCTCTTTTCCCCCACCACCCCCGTGGCCCCCACCATCACCACGACCCCCTCCAAATCCACCAGCCCTCCTCTTTTCCCCCACCACCCCCCCAGCCCCCACCATCACCACAACCCCACACAACTCCACACCCCTCCACAACCCTCCAAAACCCTCCACAAACTCCACAACCCCCCACAAACTCCACACCCCTCCACAACCCTTCACAAACCCCACAAACCCCTCAAACTCCACACCCCTCCACAGCCCTCCACAAACTCCACAAACCCCACACAACTCCACACCCCTCCACAGCCCTCCACAAACTCCACAAACCCCACACAACTCCACACCCCTCCACAGCCCTCCACAAACTCCACAAACCCCACACAACTCCACACCCCTCCACAACCCCCCACAAACCCCACAAACCCCACACAACTCCACACCCCTCCACAACCCTCCACAAACCCCACAAACCCCATGAACCCCACAAACCCCACACAACTCCACACCCTTCCACAACCCTTCACAAACTCCACAAACCCCACACAACTCCACACCCCTCCACAACCCTCCACAAACCCTGCAAACCCCACGAACCCCACAAACCCCTCAAACTCCACACCCCTCCACAACCCTCCACAAACTCCACAAACCCCACACAACTCCACACCCCTCCACAGCCCTCCACAAACTCCACAAACCCCACACAACTCCACACCCCTCCACAGCCCTCCACAAACTCCACAAACCCCACACAACTCCACACCCCTCCACAACCCTCCACAAACCCCACAAACCCCACAAACCCCTCAAACTCCACACCCCTCCACAACCCTCAACAAACTCAACAAACCCCACAAAACTCCACACCCCTCCACAGCCCTCCACAAACCCCACAAACCCCACACAACTCCACACCCCTCCACAGCCCTCCACAAACCCCACACAACTCCACACCCCTCCACAACCCCCCACAAACCCCACAAACCCCACACAACTCCACACCCCTCCACAACCCTCCACAAACCCCACAAACCCCACGAACCCCACAAAACCCACACAACTCCAAACCCCTCCACAAACTCCACAAACCCCACACAACTCCACACCCCTCCACAACCGTCCACAAACTCCACAAACCCCACACAACTCCACACCCCTCCACACCCCTCCACAAACCCTACACAACTCCCTCCACAGCCCTCCAGAACCCTCCACAAACCCCACAAACCCCACAAACCCCACAAATCCCACGAACCCCACAAACCCCACGACCTCCCATAAGGTTCTCAGGCAGTGTTTGATGGATATTTGAAGGATCATTTCTCAACCAAACCCTATAGTGTTATATATCGTTCAAAAGCTCTCGACGAGTACTTTCCAATGGTGCAATAATAATTTTGAAATTTTGGATCAATTTTTGACCACACCCCAAAACCCCCCACAACTCACCCCCTATTCCCACCCACAACCTCCCACACCCCCCGTAATCTCCCTCAACTCCCCACAACTCGCCTCCCACACCGCCCACTTAATATGAAGGATCAAAAGCTACTACAAAAATTAGGTGAAGGATGTGCTTCTCAGGGTCATTCAAACATCACGGGCGGCACAAAATGAGGATCTCAGCTTGCATGCAAAAGTGACAGTAAAAGTGTAAGTGGTAAATGACTGTTGCCGCCAACCATTCATGACGACTGCCTAATTTTGAGGATCCAATTCAAGACTGGTGGCATATTTGATTTACCCCTCCAATCTTGGGCAATCAACCAGCGCATGATCAGTGGACGTGAGGAATCGACAAGGCCCTCTTGGTCTATTGGAGCCTATAAAAGCAATGGACTTGTGTTCATTTGGGATATATTCAGATACACCCATATACTTACATGCGTACAAGGGCCCTCTCTTTGCACTCTGTGGTTACAAGCCTACTGTAGGAAGTCACTCTCTGGTGCGGATACAGAGCGTGGGCTTCCCAGTGGAGGGCTAATAGCACTATAGTGTGAAGAGAGTGGCCTGGCTTTGTCTTTCAGTGTGAGCCAGTGGTGTTTTTATGCTTTTTTTTTCCTTAGAGCAATTCTGCAGACTTTGTATTGATCAGTGCTAATCTGCATCTAGTTGTGTTCATTGTATGGATTGGATGAATCTCTTGTAATGAATGTGTTTAGTTCTGGAGTGGCATGCTAGCCCAGAGCATCAACTTTAGAGCATTTCTTTAGCCTATGTTGTAATCATCCGTTCGAACTAAGGAGTGATTGGTCTTCCTTTATTGTCAATTGTCATTAATATTTTCTTGAGGTTTCACAACTATGTGCAATCATTGATATCTGCCTGCTCACAGAAGTGTTAAAGGGTATATTTCCCTAAGGAGAACCTCCCTTGAGTAGGTGAAGTACTGGAGTGCTTGTTGCATACTCCTGTTAAAAGTAGATATCCTAGTACCTCCTCTACAGTTTGGCATGCACGGTGGGACCCTTGCATCTCTGTGAGAGGCCCTGAGGATAGTAAATAGTCCTTTTTTTGAGTATTTTTGCCCTATTACATTTGCAAGTAGGTACATGACCCATACGCGAGCAGATAAGGAGCCTCTTCGTATACGAAGGAGCCTTAACAAGTCAGCTATATCTTCAACTAGTGAACCTACCTCCCCTCTATCCTCTTTGAATTCATCTATTAAATTCGGTGCGACACCACTATCAAAGGAGAAGCATAGTAGAACATTAGACTTCTCCTCAGATACGTCAGAAGAAACACCAGTGCAAATGGAGGATCTCTCTCATTTACTCTCCAAACTCAATATCAAGTTCCCTACCTTCAAGGGACAAGCTTATGAGGATGCTGATGATCATGTGAGGAGGTTCATCTCCTTATGTTGTGGACGAGGTCTGTAGAATAGAGAGGATGCAATGCTGGTACTCTTCCCATCCACATTGGAAGGCCTTGTTGACAAACGGTATAGTCAATATGCAGATGGCCATTTTGCTACATGGGAGGCTCTGAAGATGGCATTCTCACAGACATTTCGACCTAGTGACTCCTCGGAAAGAGCTCTAGACCAGCTTGAGAATCTAAGGCTAAGATCAGGTGAATCCTTTCATGAACTTCACACTAGAACAAAAGCACTTGTTGCACGTCTGCCACATGCTACAGGTGACTTCTTGGTTAAAAAATGGATAGAAAAAGCTCTGCCTTGGTCATCTCAGCAGAAGCTACGTGAGTCTCTTAGATTGGATGCAACCCTCAATGATTTTGTTGCAGCATCATCACACATTGAAGAAGCTAGGCAACATTTTGAAGGGGATACATAATCGAATTATGCTACAGAACTAGACCCTATTGGGCAACTGAGGAAGGAACTGGAGGCATTGAGAATGCAACAAAATCAACAAGAAGAGAAGGTCTTGCCACCACTGCATCACACTGATGATGAAGTAGCCCAACTTCGCCGTGAGTATGAAGATTTGCGGACCACTCAGGATATAAGAAGGCAGATTTGGTGCACAATATGTAACAACAATGGGCATTCCAATGCTAATTGCCCTAACAAGGTAAGCTATCAATTTTGTGGAAAGGATGGTCATGAAGCTAGAGACTGTTACTACCTCAAGGGTACACAGCAACGAGGTAACCCTCAAGCTTTGGATTCATATTATGCTAGTACTTCAAATGCACCTAATAGAGAGGAAAATCGTACGACAAAGCCTAGATATAATAGGCCATTGACCTGTTATCGTTGTGGTGAGTATGGCCATATGCAAAATAGGTGTTCCCTTCTAGAAGATGCACCTCCTTGTCAACATTGTCCAGAGGCCAAGGATCACTATACCAAAGACTGCCCAAGAAGCCGTCCTGCTCCAATCCACATGATTGCAGTCTCTCCACAAGAAGAAGGTATGACCACTCAGTCTTATGTTGTTTCATCTTCTGCAATGCAATGCCCATGATGACTAGAGCCAGACAAGCAGCAGCAATCCATAGAGAGGAACAACAAGGATTCCAGGATAAAGAGGAGGAAAAAAAGGCTGAGTGGAAGGGCCAAGTAGAAATTGAAGGAGCTTATGAAAGGATGGCTACTTCTCTAAGGGACCAACCAACAAGTCTGCAAGAAGACACTCATGAGGTAAACATTGAACAGATCTTGAAAGGTATTCATCACAAGGTTAGTCTGTACGAACTTATAAGGATGGATTCAAAAATAAGAAGTGACTTATTGAAGATTATACACTCTGCTCACTTGATCCAATCACCTAGCATAGATGATTTCATGGTTGATTTTCCCCCTACACCCTTGGCAGACTACCAAAGCTCAAGATTATCTGTTTGTATAAAGGATGAAGCTCTCACAGGTGTGATCATAGATGGAGGCTCTGGTATCAATTTGATGCCAGATTTCACAGTGAAGAAACTGAATTTGAACCCCACAAAGATGGCACCATTCACAGTTACACTAGCAGATCAACATCGAGTTGTGCCTCTTGGCATTATTGAAAAGGTATTGATGATAGTACAGGGTTGCCATTAAAGCACAAAAAAGCACAAAATAGCAAAAAACACGGAATCGCGATGTTCTGATTTTTTGAGTTTTCTCTGGAAAAAATAATAAATTTGAGTAAACTCTTTCATTGCATGTTAAAAAATAATTAAGGCGATTCTATTGAAGAAACAAAAATTTGAAAATCAATACCTTAAAAATTTTTCAAAATTTGAATAGAATCGCGATTCTGTAGTCAAACACAAAATCGCGATTCTCTGAAACAAAGCACAAAATCGTGATTCCCAGAGCAAAATTTTCATAAGAGAACCGTGTTTCTAACGATTATGAGCAATCACGATTGTTTGGGAACAAAATCGTGGAAAACACGATTTTGATCACAAAATCGTGAAAAACACGATTTTCATCATAAAATCCTGGAAAACACGATTTTCATCACAAAATCGTGAAAAACACGATTTTCATCACAAAATCGTGAAAAACACGATTGTCATCACAAAATCGTGGAAAACATGATTTTCATCACAAAATCGTGGAAAACACGATTTTCATCACAAAATCGTGAAATTTATTGAATGATCCTTAGGTCTGGTAATAAATTATACTCACATTCCAAGCAAGAACTGGGAAGGAAGGAAATAGAGCCAATGGTAGGGGAATTGCAAGAAAGAGATTTAGGGCAAAAAATCAACATGGAAAATTTGAATGAAACAAATGAATCCTCTGAAACCAGGGACTATAGAAACATCCTCAAATACATGTATACAAATAGGTTTGGAACCTATGTATATCAAGATGGAATGCATAAGTTTCTCATTAGATTGAGAAATTTAAAAGTTCCCTTGAACATAACACCAGTAGCACAATTTAAGGATGGTAGATATGAGGATAGGCAGGGATGTGTATACATCTTCTCACAAGACCCAGAAAATTCTAATGACCTAGGGCAATGTGCGGACAAGAGACCATGGGAACAGAACCTAGGGCAATCAGACTTGCCAAGACCACATGAAATTCACAATAATGGTGAACAACAACAAGGTAGGAGAACACATACTTCCCCAAATCCTTTTGAAAAGGAACCAGAAGGATTTAATGATTTTCCTCTGAGAAGAAGACATCATTGGCAAAATCAAGGCAGAATGCTTAGACCCTATCAAGTAGCCAAATGCATGAAAAATCAATATGAAGGATATTCCGATCCTCATGCTCATGCTGCAGAATTCAGACAACTAATTAGAGCAGAAGAGGTTGAGGATTACAAAGTACAATTTGAGGCATTTGGTCTAACCCTAACAGGACCTGCATTGTCTTGGTTTATTCCCTTGAGAAAGGAAATGTATCTAGATATTGAATCCTTCCTAGAAGCCTTCATTGGGGAATTCTCAAAAACTGGAATAACACATAGCACAGCTACATTGATACATAGCTTTAAACAGCAAAAAGATGAAAATGTCAGAGAGGCAGCCAGGAGATTCAAGCAAAATATTGATAGATGTCCCAGAGAAGAAGTACCTTCCATGGCAAGACAAGTATCCCTATTCATAGAAGGATTAATAAGTGCCCAATTAAGAACCCTGGTGTATTATAGGAGATGCCCTGACCTAGGAGCATGTGTGAAGGAGGCAATAGATTTGGAAGACAATAGGGGACAAGACCTGTTAGCATTTGACCAACCTAGAACAAATGAAGATAAAATTCCACCAACAGAAGAATTGGCACAAGCCATTGCTAAAGCCCTAGAAGTAAGCACCAAAACCAATTTGATAAACACCAAGATAACTACAAATAAAAAATGTTATAACTGTGGAGAAAATCATTTGGTACAACAATGTCCATATCAAAAACCACCACACTTGCAAGATAGGGAAACACTCAAGTACTGTACTATTGCAGAGCAAAGGAGCACAAGAGAAGAGCCCCAAAACTTTCAAATTAATGGGCATAATTTTTCTTTTTCGAGGTCTTAGAGAATTCCCTCAAAGCCATGTAAATGCAATAGAGGAGTCCTCTAGATGCATAATCCCAACTTGTTGTAAAATATCCCTTGTAAATTAGTAAGAAATTCACTTTTTTGGAATAAAGTGCTGGTCTCTTGTGTGAAAAGACCAAACTTAGGGCACATGTATATAAGTCACTTTGTGACTCTTTGTAGAGACCTTTTGCCATTGTGAAAAAGGAGCTCTCCAAAATTTCGAATTTGCCTCTTTCTTGCATTCCCCTATCTTCTCTTTGATCTTGTATGTGTGTGTGATGCTTGGAATGTGTGTGTAAGGCTGTTGTCTACCCCTCCCCACTGTTTTTGAGCTACTGTAGTGTGAGTGTGAGCTTGTAGGAGTCGTGGCGTGAGTGTGGGTGCTTCCTGCCATTCACTATTTTGGTCATAACTTGAAGCAGAGTTGTCAGAATCAAGTGAGACCACTCTCAATAGATGTGTAGCGTCAAGAGCTTCAAAATGAATACCTATTGACTATATTCGGAGCTTGGAGCTGGAGAAATCCTTGATTTTCTGAAAACTATTGTAAGAGGTATCGCGGCAAATACTTTCAGTCATTAGTGTGTTTGAGAGGTGGATTAGTCTTTTCTCATACATATCAACTGAACCACTTCATTTTCCATCATGTGTGCACATGTCCTCATACACTTGGTTAGGTGGTTCGATCGGATTAACATTTAAATGTGTGTTAATTTCCCACTATACGCACTTGTGTTGCAATAGAGGTACAGTCTCATTGGCACGAGTCCTTGAGTCTTCTTGACTTGAGTACACACGTTTTTGGCACCGTTGCCGGGGAGCACTCAGCCAAGGTGCCTTCGTGATGGTTATAGATCGAGTGTGATAGAATCGTACTTGTAGAAGTGAATTCGTTCCGTGGCAAGTAGTCAATCACTTCAGCACTTGTTACTTCACATCCCCAAGGTGTGTGTAATGAGTTTTTAGGTTTAGGGTTAGTAGGAAGGGAGAGAAGGAGGAGTTAGGGTTAGGTGAGAAGGAGAGGAGAAGTGAAGAGAAGTGAAGTAGGAGTAGGCCAAGGCCACTAAAAAAGCCCAAAAATTTGCCCAAAATTAGTAATGTTCAGTTTCTGTTACAAAAAGTATAAAAACGAAAAAATTTGACTCATTGGACACTTCACTAAGGTAAGATTCCACAAAGTATTTTGAATAAAAACACACTAAAAGTGCACAAACGCGTGATTAAATGCATGCGAGGTATCGCGGGGGGGGGGGGGGGGGGGGGAAACAGTTGATTTTTGAGCTTCAGTGAGAGGGACAGTGGGTTAGGAGTGAAGAGGTGTGTGAAAAGAGCCAGGGGGTGCTAAATTTTTTGATTTGTGAGGTATTTTGGCTTGATTATCACGATCGGTTGAGTTTTGGTATCGCGATACCAAAATTCCCTTGTATCACGATACTCGCCGAAGTATCGTATCGTCGGGTACCAGTCTTGCTATCGCAATACCACTTTGGTATCGTATCACCAAGTTGGTATCGCGATCACACTTTACCCAATAGTATCGTATCGTTGCCTACTCTGGTATCATATCGTCCACAGGCCAGTCTCGTATCGCGATACCATTTTCAGTATCGTATCGCCTCGGTTCTCAGGTATCGTATCGCGAGGACCTTGGTATCGTATCATCCACTGAACTTGGTATCGTATCGCTAATCCCTGAAGTATCATATCGCCCACTTCCTAGTGTAGTATCGCGATATCATACTAGTATCGTATCGTGCAAGTCGGTGGTATCGTATCGCCCCTTGTCGTGGTATCGTATCGTCTCATTGTCGGGAGTCGTATCACGATACCAAGTTGGTATCGTATCGGTGTATATTCTAGTATCGTATCGGCGGAGTGCCTGGTATCATATGGAGGCTTGGTATCGTATCAAGAGAGTCCTAGGTATCGTATCGTCTATTCAGCAAGTATTGTATCGTCAGGATAGCTCGTATCGTATCGTAGCCAACAGTAGTATCGTATCATCTACACTACAAGTATCGTATCGTGGCCAGATCGGTATCGCCCAGTGCAATATCGCTTGGAAGTGGTATTGTCCAGTGTGGTTGAAGCATTTTGTTAGGTAACTTGAGGCATTGGAAGAGCCACTCAAGGAGAGTCTCAGAGACTTAGAGAGTCTTAGGAGGGTGAATGAACTTGAGGTCAGGGAGAGTGCTAAGTAGCCGAAGAAGTGTCATATCTTCTGTGGGAAGTGCTGCCCAGGTTAGTCACCACTCTGCCTATTCAGATACCTCTAGTGACTCAGAGGAGGAAATACCCATGGCTTCGGAAGACATGCAGGGTCCAACTCCAAGTAGAAATTTCATGACTACTGTTGAGGGAGATTACCGTACTTCCTTGCAGTATGTGTCTACCAATGCCCAGGAGATCCCCATCTACCTGGATGGCTTAAACAGATCTGTGGCTAGGATGGTAACTTCCATGAATGCCACGATCGTGCCCCGACCTGCTGTCAAGTACGAGGGAGGAGCATACATAGACAAAATTGGTCACATCTACATCGTAACTGAATTTCTTGAGATGATCAATGAAAGGGGAGAGTTAGTGGCACCAGAAAACTCCGGAAGAACAAACCCTGAGGAGCTAGTGACTACCCCTAGAGGGAGATCCCATGTAACTCGAGTCTTGAGAGGAGACTTGATACCTCAAGACGACTACTTATTGGAAGTCTATATGATCCATGGATTTAGACTTATTGCTTCAAACAGACTTACCTGCTCCAGGGAGAGAAGAAAGCCCCATGAGATTTTATGAGCTGAAGGATCCAGAAGATGAAACTAGACTCACATACTTGGACAAAAATCGGAGGAGATATTGGCCAGTTAGTGCCTTGGACAGGGCTCGGCTGAGATACATGGGTGTGCATGTATTCCCTCAAAGAGATCAGGCAACTACTTCGCAGAACCCTTTTGGAAATCAACAAGAGACAAAACACACCACGTCAGGACAGACCAGCCAACGAAGTGTGCCAAACCGTACTCATGTGCAATTTGCAACTCCAGGAGTGCAAACACACAATCAGGCCCATGCAGGGGTAGGTAATCAGTACAAACCACCAGTAACACCACGACCACCAGTAGGAGGACAACCGGGAATGCCCCCAGTTAGACCAGTAGTCCCTGTCTTCCCTGTAATGCCGAGACCGCCTGAACCAATGAGAAGAATGAAACCTATCCAAGTGGCCAAGTGTGTAAGAAATCATTATGATGGATTGGGAGAACCCTACAATCACATTGCTGAGTTTAAACAGGTTCTAAGGGCAGAACAAGTAGACGACTTCTTTATGCAGTATGAGTCTTTTGGACTCACCCTCACAAGGACGGCTCTAACTTGGTTCCAGCCATTAAACCCTAATCAATTTGGAAACATGGAACAATTCTTTCAAGAATTCATTGGGGAATTCACGAAGAGAGGGATTAAACACAATTCTGCATCTTTAATCCATAGTTTTAAACAGAACCCTAATGAAACAGTGAAAACAGCAGCCAGGAGATTCAATCAGTATGTGGATAGATGCCCCGTGGCTGAGAGACCCACTCAGCAAAAAATGATTTCATTATTTTTGGATGGACTCACGAATGGAACCCTAAGAACCTTAGTTTACGTGAAGAGGTTACAAACCCTGAGTGAATGTCTTCAGGAATGCATTGATCTGGAAGATAACCTAGCTGAGGACCTCAAGAGTACACCCAGCTCCACTAAATCAGAAGACTCACGAAGTACCATTACCTCCAATTCCAGTAATATGGAAGAATTAGCGGAACTATTAGCAAAAAAACTAGGAGTCCAGGGACAAAGAACTTACCAACACCCAACACAAAGAGTGCCTATGCTACGAAGATGTAGTCTATGTGGAGGAGATCACCCGACACACATGTGTGTGCGAGGAGGGACCGGTGCACATCAAACATACCCATACAACAGACAACACCAACCAGGAAATGCTTTGTACTGCCACATAGAACAAAAGTACACCAATCACACCACTGAAAATTGTCCATTCAATAGACAGGCACGACCATTCCAAGCACCTCAGTATCGACCATATGGATATCCACCTAGAGAACAAGGCAAAGAGATGCCCAGATACAATCCCTATCCAACACCAGTAGGAGTATCAAGACCATATGAACAGGCACCGTATCCACCACCACAACCTATGCTAGGGCCACAACTATCTCAACCTCAACAGGTAGTACCTGTGAAGTATGCCCAGCCCGAAGAGAATTTGGAGAGAGCCATAGTGCCAGCATCATCTACAATCAATGAAGAATCAGCGAACCCTGGATATGAGCTGCCACCAGGAGATTACTACCCATATGAAGCCAATATGTTAGATTATGAACCAACCTTTGATTCCGCTTATTATGGATATGGAAACTATGACCCAAGCTATGGCACTGAGGTCGCAACTCTAATGTATACCGCTCCTAAAGCGCAACCACCCATGAGACCAACCATTAGACCACCTGTACCAAGAGGACCTTGTTATAGGTGCGGAGGAGACCATTCTATTAGAGAGTGCCCTCGACCTTACAATCCACCACCACCTAGGACTTGGGAAGGATATTGCAACGATTGCGGAAAGGAACATCTTTTCAGGGACTGCCCTAAGAATCCAACCAAAGTCCAGGACACTGCACCTATCAATGTAATTGAAGTAATAGAAGGATCTGGAAGTGATAAGGAATATATTGTGCCATTGAAAGCCATTACAAGAGCTCAGATAAGGCAACAAAAAGGGAAACTACCAGAATAGGAACAAGAGAGCTATAGCCCTAAGCCCTAAAGTTCAAGTAGTGGAAGATTCTGAGGATCCACGCGAGAGTACCTAGAACACCAAAGCACAAAAATGGAAGGAAAGAAGAGAAAAACTCAAAAATAAATGGGCGAAAAATGAGAGTCAAAAAAATAAAAAACAAATCCAAAACAAAAGGGAACATAAAGAACAAAGGATTCGAGAGGAGATCCCGGTGTCACCACTTATCCAAGAGAAAGAGAAACCAGGATCAATTCTGGCTGACCCAAAATCAGACGACTTAGACATGTGGCTGAAAGCTTACCAAGCTAACATTAAGACTGGGCCGAATATAGAGCAACAAGAAAAACTTTACCCACAAGGGGAGCTGGAAAAGGAAAGACTAGCGATATGTAGGAAGCTTATAGAGGTGGCACAAGCAACCCTAGAAAAGACTATCCCAGTTCTGCCAGAGACAAGGATAATAGATGATCAATACAAATAATGTGTCCAATCCAAAGGTAAAGAACTTAGAACGAAGGAAGACATAGGTGAACAAATGAAAATTCAAGATGAACTTGTGTCAATAATATCGGACTTAGAGGCAGAATGGCCGAAGGAATTATGGAATAGACTTCGAGAAGAACAATGGAAGAAAAATGGAGTATCGAAGCCTCCTTTTGAGGAAATAGATGTGGAAGTTTATCAACCAAATACCAACCTGGAGGAAGTATATGAGGAAGTATCAGAGGGAGGAAACCCTGAGTATTTCCACCTTACCTAATTACATGGGAGAATACGAAAAGGAGTCTATAATAATACGAGCACCTACAATACAGGGAAAAGGAAAAGGAAACTCAAAAAAAGGTTCACACAATCTACAATGCAAGTTGACCGTGGAAGAATTACTTCAACTTAAGCCACAATTATGGAGACAATTAGCGAGCCAATTAGAATTAGGGCAAGAAAAGGAAGGAAAGGGAAAAGAGAACACATCTAAAATACAAATCCCAGTGGATAAAGTGGGAGAGTTTAGTGAAGGTGACGAAGGCAATACCTGTCTGCGTGTCACTTACAATGGGTACATGACCAAGGCTATACTAGACACGGGAGCCGGGGTAGGAATTGCCACCAAGGAGATTTGGGAGAAATGGGGGAAACCTGCCTTACGACCCACACGCATGAAGCTCCAATTAGCAGATGGCCATGTGGAGAAACCCTTAGGAATATTGGAGAGAATCAAATTAACCACCTGTGGAGTAGAATTCGAACACACACTAGCCATTTGTAAGTTTGAAAAAGCCAACAACTACGAAATGATATTAGGGTGACCCTTTATGAGACAAATGCGGGTAGTGCAAGACTGGGGAAGAGATTGATTGTACCTACAACATCAAGGAAATACAACCAAGATAAACTTGCATACATTTTCTTATCGAGATGTTTCTCCACTGTAGTGGAATCCCATACACAAGGAGGAAGACGACCTATCCATGCACAGTGCTGGATCGAGCGATCAATCTTGGATGCACGAGGATGCCTAGTTATGGATGTGCAAAGAGGCCAAGAAGGAGGAGAGTAAAAGGCAAATGTGGCCGGTAGGACATCCTAACTACCGACCAGTAGAGGACCCAGGGTACATGCCTCAAATCTTTCCAGATGTGACCTTTGAACCGCATGGATGGATGGAAATTCTAGCAACCTTAGATGTGTGCGTGAATGAGGAAGTTTTGACAATGAACGAGTGCATAGATGAGGAAGGTTATGATGTAAATCTTTATATGGTTGTCCTTCAAGAAGTAGATGAAGGGGAAATCGTGGAAAAAGAATGGAAAGAGGAATATGAGAGTATAGAAATGGAACCAGAATTCGATTCCGAAGAAAGCTATCTGGACACCATTCAAAACAGAGAGAAACAGGAACCTACCAAGATCTTAGCAATCGAAGCTACTCCCATGGTACAAAAGCAAGCAGAAGACATGAGTAAAATGGGACCTGATCCAGATTCATTTGAAGTTCGTGAACATTTTAAAAGATATGAAGTAGAAGAGAGAAAGGTAGCCATTCAAATGCCTAAACAAGAGGCTAGAGATGGAGAAGCATACGACAACAAAGAACAAACAAAAAAAATTGTTGTAACAGTGGAAGACGGAGAAGAGCGATGCACCTACATAGGCAAAGATGTATCAGAGGAGGAGGAAGAAGAACTCATATAGCTGATCCGAGAATATCGAGACGTGTTCGCATGGACGTATAAGGATCTTAAGGGTGTAGAACCCAATATTTGTTCTCATCGAATACCAATGACCGCAGATGCAAAACCATCTAAACAACGCCCTTATACGTATAATGAGGTGTATGCAGCAAAAATTAAGGAAGAAATTGACAAGCTACTAGCAGCAGGATTCATATACGAGATAGAACACATCGAGTGGGTATCGCCATTAGTAGTTGTGCCTAAGAAAAATGGAAAATTGAGGATGTGCATTAACTTGAAAAAGGTCAATGCAGCCACCATACGTGATAGCTACCCATTACCCATCACAGACCATCTATTGGAAAGAGTAGCAGAAAAGGAAGTCTATAGCTTCTTAGATGGATTCTCCGGATACAACCAAGTAGCTATTGCTACTGAGGATCAACATAAGACCACATTCGCGATCGAATGGGGAGTCTATGCTTTCAGGGTGATGCCTTTTGGACTCACTAATGCACCCGCTACTTTCCAACGATTGATGTGTCATGTTTTCAAGGAATTCTTGAAAAAGAGCATGGAAGTGCATGTAGATGATCTATGTACATACTCGAATCAAAGACGAGATCACATTCCCAAGTTGAGAAAAATATTCAATAAATGCCGCCAGTATCCAGTCTGCCTAAACCCAGAAAAATGCATCCTCATGGTGAGACAAGGGAAGATCTTAGGACACATAGTCTCAAGAAATGGAATATCCACGGATGAGGACAAGATCAAGGTCATCTTAGAGCTTCCTAGACCAAAGAATGTGAAAGAGGTACAAGCCTTTATGGGACATTGTGGATATTACCATCGGTTTATTCACATGTATGCCATAATAGCCAAACCCTTGTATGGCCTCTTAACTCAATTCACTTGGACGGAAGAGTGTGAGAAAGCATTCAATGAATTAAAAAAGAGGCTTAGCACGGCCCCAATTCTGAAACCGCCCAAGTGGAACAAGCTGTTTCATATTCACATTGATGCTTCTAATTACGCAATCGGATGTATCTTAGCCCAACTGGCTAATGAAGGAAAGCTAGATCACCCAATTGCCTATGCAAGTAGACAACTGAATCAAGCTGAAAGGAATTATACCACTACCGAGCAAGAAGGATTAGGAATGGTCTATGCAGTTAAGAAATTTAGACACTATCTGTTAGCCAACAAATTTAAGTTCTTCATAGACCATCAAGCCCTACTGTACTTAGTTAATAAACCTTGTAACACGGGCAGATTAGTAAGATGGTTCTTGTTGTTAATGGAGTTCGACTTCGAAGTGGTAGTAAAAAAGGGAAACACGCATGTAAGAGCAGACCACCTTTCTAGGTTGACCCACGGAGAATGGCCAAGTGGAGTACCTGATGATCTGCTAGATACTTATTTGTTCAATCTGGAAGTATGTCCAAAGTGGGTAGAGAAATTAATTCCTATACTCACCCATGGCCCACAACACTCAATCAATAAGAATAGCAAAAAGGAAATTCTTCAATCAAGAAATTTACACATTATTGCTGGAAGTGTGTACTATAAGGAACTCAATGGAGTGTTGCTAAGATGTGTCGAGGAGGATGAACAAAAGAAACTAATTGAGCAAGCACATGTGAACAAATAGAGAACACA